>CAUYRH010157604.1:0-67515 GCA_963574655.1 Perodicticus potto | reverse complement strand
GGTCATTTTGTCTTTGAATTTGTTGAATTCTTGAGACATCTTTTGGGTCATCTTTTGGATTACTGCTTGAAATTCTAATTCCATCTTTTCCTCCATTCCGCTGATCTTATTTGCTATCCAGACTCTGAATTCGATTTCTGACATCTCTGCCATTTGCTTATGCAAGGGATCGTGTGCTATATCAACCTTATCATTCTTTGGGGGAGTTGATCTACTCTGATTATTCATATTGCCAGAGTTTTTCTGTTGATTCCACCTCATGATTATTTTTCACTGTTGCCTATGACCGTCCTCAGAGTTGGGGAGGTGTCTCTCCTAGATGAGACAGGGAGTGACCCTGTGTAGCTCCTCTGGGACTGCCCCACCCAGGGACTTCTGGCTGTGGGAGCAGCTCCAGAGTGTGGCATGCCCAGATCAAGCAGCAGGGCCTGGGATGGGGCACACGGTGGCCTTTGCAAAGGGAGCCTGTGCCCCAGGCAGTCTCTGGCTCGGAGGAAGGCCCCGGAGGGAGGGCAGCAGTCCTGGGGCATGGATGGGAGCCAGGCAGGGTCCCAGCAGGCAGCAGGCCGAGGCCGGGCAGAGCATAGATCAGCACTGTGGGGGAGTCTCAGCAGACTTCCTGGCCACTGCTGGTGGAGGGCCAAGGCCCGGTGGTGTGCCAATCAGGCAGTGCAGGAGTCCCAGTGGAGTTCCTAGCCACTGTTGGTGGTGGGCCAAGGCCCAGCGGGGTGCCAATTGGGGCTGCACAGGATTCCTGGTGGACTGGAGTTCCTGGCCGTTTTGGGCAGTGGGCCTGGGGCACAGATCAGAGCTGGGTGGGCCAAGGCCGGGCGGGGCACAGATTGGTGCCAGAAGGGAGTCCCGGGGGACTTCATGGCCGCTGCTGGTGGCAGGCCACCAATCGGGGCCACACAGGAGTCCCAGTGGAGTTCTTGGCCACTGTTGGTGGTGGGTCAAGGCCCGGAGGGGTGCCAATCGGGGCTGTGTGGGGGTCCCAGCAGAGTGGAGTTCCTGGCCACTGTGGGCGGTGGGCCAAGGCCCAGTGATGCATGGATCAGAGCTGCACAGGGGTCCCGGCGGTGTCCCTGGCCTGGGTGCTGGTGGGGGCTCAGTGGGTCCCCAGAGTCTCTTACCTGGCAGGCTGCCTGGTCCGGCAGATAGGGAGGGTGGGCACTGCTCAAGTCCTCCTCCCTCAGTTTCAGCAGAGGTCAGGCTTCTGGTGCATCAAGGAAGGGGGGAAGGGAGTCCTGGAAGTTCAGAATGGCGGAAAACTTTAGTGAACTTTTTCTGCCTGAAGCTTGGTTTCTGGAAGTCGCAGCTTGCCTCTGGGATAACTTGCAGTTATCACTTCTCTCTCTTTTGGCTGGGCTCCCAGTCTTGGGCAGTTTTTGGAGGTTATCTTTCCTTTTGGACAGGAGCCTCTGTTGGAAGCTGCTTCTAGTCGGCCATCTTGCCCCTCCCTCAAAAAAATTACATTTCAAAGTGTACAACTATAGCTTTCCCCCACATAAAATTATTTCAAGACATTGATTAATTTATAAGCAAAACAAAACCTAGATAAAACAAGCTATAAACTATCCCAGCTGCAAAGCCTTAACCCAATTATTCTTGCTAGAACAGGTGCAAAAAGATCCACACTACTCATAACTTAAAATGGTACAAGATCTACTATCATCATTTTCCAAGCCAGCAACTTGGAATATGAATTTCCCCAGAATTCAAATTAGGATTTTTTTTTTACTCTTTGGTCTTTTTACCCATTCTAGGACTCCACCATCAGCAACATTCAACAAACCTCTTTGGAGACCTTTCTACATTACAGGGCATTGTCATAGGTACTAGAGATGCAGCAAGGACCCAACAAGTCTCCTGGCCTTGAGAGGCTTCTCTTCTAGTGCAGAGAGACAGATAGTGAACACTAGACAAAACAAAGGAGCCCATTCTACAGAATGTTGGATGCTGGCAGGTGTCATGGAGAGAGAGAAAACAGGATATGGGAGTTCAAAGTAGGATGGTGGGAAGGAAGAAGGATGCAGCCTTAACTAGAGCAGTTGGGGGACATCACTGGGAAGGTGACAGGTGGACAAATGTCACCTGGCAGGAGACAAGGAGTATCTGCAAAGAGTGTCTTGAAAGGAGAGACCACTCCGGCCAACGCTCCACTGAATAATGGCACCTGGAGCATTGAGAAGAAAAAGGTCTGGAGGGTGGGGGACCCAAGAGAGGGGAGAGGGCTCCCAGACAGAAGGTAGCTCTTCATGAAAACCTCAGGTGGCTGCTGTCAATATACCGGCTTTTAGCTGAATGAAAAATAATTTCTTGCTTTCAAATGCCTAGCTGATAGACCCCTAAATTTTTCTCATTTTTTTTTCTTTTTAAAAAACATGCTTGATAGTTTTACCACTGTAGTAGTGGTTACTGTCTCAAGACTCATGACTACTTAAGAAAGCAAATTTTAATAAATAATTACTGTTTCCTTTTCATGGACTTTTTTCTTTTTTTAAATGTCAGATTAATGTGAAGGTATAAATATTTAGGTTACACTGTTTTCATTTCTAAGGTAAAGTTCAAATTGTAAATAAGCCCTTCACCAGGAGGGTGTGCTGAACACCCTCACATTGTGCACATTAGGTGAGATCCCGCCAATCACCCTCCCTCCTACCCCTCCCCCTCACTAGAATATACTTGTGTTTTTCTTTTGTGTGGGCATATAGTTATTTATATGTTGGTTTCATATTAGTATTGAGTACATTGGATGCTTTTTTTTTTTAATCAACCTAAGTGCCCATCAATCCCATCAACCCATGAATGGATTAATAAACAGTGGCATATGCATACCATGGGGCAGGATTCAGCCATAAGAAAAGATGAGACTTTATATCTTTTCTGTTTACCTGGATGGAATTGAAACACATTCTTCTTAGTAAAGTATCCCAAGAATGGATGGACATCTTATTCACAGAGAGACTTTAACATGCCCGGCTATAATTACCCTGGATATGTAAGTTAATGAGCTCTTATCATAGGCATTGCTCACGAGCGTTTTTCGTGGTATTCCGTGTTTGTCATAAACATTTTGTTAGCTGAAAAACTTCTCAAGGGAGACAAAAGTAGAATCAAACTTTTGAGGTTATGATGAGGATTAAGTGGACAAAATTCCTGAGAAGAGCCAAGGATGGTGTCTGACACTTCATAAGCCATCAGCAAATCTTGGCTTTACACAGAAGCACAGTGTAGTGATTTGCTATTTTTTTCATTTCTAAATATTTATTCTCTAACTTTTACTATGATAAATGATGCTAGAATGAACATTTAGACACAAACATAATTTTTTAAGATTATTTTTCAGCATAGAGTCCTAGGAATACAAATAGTAAGTCAAGGGTTGTGGCTAGTTAAGGGGATATTAAATAAAATAACAAATTGCTTTCCCAAAGCATAAAAACTATTCTAAATACTACTTTCCCTGTGTGAGAAGGCCTATCTGACTACACCTCATTTTTTTACATGTTTTCTAATTTTATATATTTTCTAATTGTTTTCCTACTTAATTCTTTTTTGCATTTTTAATGAGAAAATAATAATACTCATGTATCACTTAAATAGTGTACATGTCAGGAATAGTCTAAGAATTTTACATTTATAAACTCATTTTTTACTTACTCATGAAAATTATGTGCTATCATTATTGCTGTTTTTATTCCCATTTCATAGATGAAGAAACTAAAATACAAGATTAATTAGCTTGCCCAGAGATATGTAGGTAACAAGTGGAGTAGCGTTTTTAACCCATGCAATTTGCCTCCAAAGTTGTTGAGTTGCTGAGAACTCTTGTTTTTTCTCTTTTCTGTGAGTTGATGTATTATTTCTTCATCTTTGATAGTTTGCTGTTTTTTCTTCTTGAGTGTTGTCAAATATTTAAATATTAAGGATACTAGGCCTTTAGCTGTTGCTTGGATGACATTGTAAATCTTTTTTTTTTTAATTTCAAGTTAATATGAAGGTACGCAGATTAGGTTACATTGCTTGTATTTGTCTGAGTTGTAGTTGAGTCCTTCATGCAGGAGGTGTGCCCCTACATTGTATCTGTTAGATCTGTTAGTGGGAACTTACCAAGCCCCTCTCTTCTCTCCTTCCATCCCTCTTGAATTTGTTTTTCTCTCCTATAGGACTGTAGTTGTTGATCTACTAATGTCAGCTTAGTACTGAGTACATGGGATGCTTGCTTTTCTATTCTCAAGATATTTTACTTAGGAAAATGTTCTGCAAATCCATCCAGGTAAATACAAAAGATGCAAAGTCTCCATCTTTCTAGGGATACATAGTATGCCATAGTATCCATAACTATAGTTTATTAATCCATCCATGGGTTGATGGGCACTTGGGTTGTCTAGTCACACGTAAAAGACTAAAACTGGATCCGTACCTCTCACCACTCACAAAAATGAACTCAGGCTGGATAAAAGATTTAAATCTGAAATACAAAAGAATAAAAACCCTAGAAGCAAGTGTGGGAAAAACTCTCTTAACAATATTGGCCCTGGGAAAGAATTTAAAAAGAAGATCCCATTGGCAATTGCAGCAACAACAAAAATAAATAGGACCTGATTGAGTTAAAAAGTTTCTGCACAACTAAGGATGTAATCAACAAAGGAAATAGACAACCTTTAGAGTGGGAGAAGATATTCACTTGTTATGAGTCAGACAAAAGGTGAATAACTAGAATCTACAAAGAACTTAAGCAAATCAACAAGAAAAGAGCAAATAACCCCATTAATCATTGGGTAAGAGACATGAACAGCATCTTTCCCCAAGGAGACAGATAAATGAATGGCCAACAAACACACGAGAAAATGCTCATCATATAGGTGGCGCCTGTGGCTCAATGGAGTTGGGTGTTGGCCCCATAGGCCAAAGGTGGCGGGTTCAAACCCAGCCCAGCCAAAAACTGCAAAAAAAAAAAAAAAAATGCTCATCATCCTAATCACCAGAGAAATGAAAATCAAGACTATTTTAAATCTTGAGGGCAAATTAGTTTGTATGTTTACCTTAATTGCTAACATCCAAAGCTCCCTTCCTATCTCCACCCACCAAGAAAAGGGCAGAGGAAGAGACTTGGCCCCAGGGGCCCTACTTTTACCCTGTATCCATAATAGATCATCACCCATCTCCCTGGATCAGTAACACCAGTAGAGAAGCATAAGGAAGGAGAAAAAGAAGACTCTGAGCCACAGAGTCTAGTTGTAAAGGCCTACAGGGGGCTATGGGAGTGAGAGGAGGAGAAGGGGCCAAAGGACTCCACAGGGAACAAGACAGTTCTTGGAAAACCAGTCTCACACCCTGCTATGGTCTGAATGTTTATGTCTCTCCAGAATTCATATGTTAAAATTCTTACTCCCAAAGCGAAGGTATTTGGGGGTTAGGCTTTTGGGAGGTGATTAGGTCATGCAGGTGGAACCCCTATAAACAGGATTAGTATTCTTATAAAAGGTTCCAGAGAGACCCTCTGCCCCTTCTACTATGTGGGGTCTGTGCATCAGAAAGTAGGTCCTCAGCAGACACTGAATCTGCTGCACCTTGATCTTGGACTTCCCAGTCTCCAGAACTGTAAGAAACAAATTTATGTTGTTTATAAGTCACCTAGTTTACGGTATTTTGTTATAGCAGCCTAAATGAACTAAATCGCACCCCACCCCAGGTTCTTCTCTCCCTAGCCCAGTGTAACACAATTTCCATGAGACATGGGGCTCCTCATGATAGTTTCTAGGAGAAAACACCATATGGGATTAAACTATTTAAAGAACAAATTCCGCATCCATGCTCACCCACTGCACCCTACTTAACCAAACAAACTCTCTCTTACTCTCTCTCAAACACACAGGGCACATCAGACAGCATTACACATGCAAACACATACACTAAAATACAGAAGCATGCCCTTGAATTTTATCTGTATGTATTTTACATAATTCAGAAAGAGAAAAAGGAAGCAATTATATGGTATTAAGCCAACAGAAAGGGAGCTCTGAATATAAACTAACATGCTTTCCAATATGTTACTATGGCTGTTTGATTATTTTTGATTTCTCTTCTTTAAATATGGAAAATTGTTTTACTTTTATCTACTAAAATATTTCATATAATTTTATTCCCATTATTTCTACATTTAAAAAGTACTGGCATTTTCAAAGGCTTGATAAAGATTTACTTGTGCTTTATCTTTTTGTAATTTGACTTTTTACCACTTAACTATATAATCTGAAATTTTTTAGATAGTAATGTGAATGAATGCTTTATCCTCTGTCCCTCACAAAAGTATCTTATTAGAATCTTATACTCATCTTAGTCAAAAGACTGAGAAGTGATCTTATTTGAATTTTAATTGGAAATTTCTTTATTTGACTAGAGCTGACATCTTCATGGTGTCCCTTTGTTGTGGACTGAATTATGCTTCCCCTAAAACTGATAGATAATGTTAAAGCCCTAACTCCAAAGTGACTATTAGGAAATAGGCATTTCAGGGAGGTAATAAAGGTTAAATGAGGTCAAGAGCATGGGGTCTGATCCCATTGCACTGGTGTCTTTCTAAGACGAGGAAGAAATATCAGAGAATTCTCCCTCACCTCACATGCACAAAAGAAAGGCCATGTGAGGACACAGTGAAAAGGCAGCCACCTGCAAGCCAGGAAGAGAGCCCTCACCAGATGCTAAATCTGCCAGTGCCTTGATCTTGGCCTTCTCAGCCCCCAGACTCTGAGAAATAACTGTTATTTACTAGCTGCCCAGTCTATGGTATTTTGTTATAGCAACCTGAACAGAGTAAGATAAGGTGGCTTAAACAACAGAAATTTATTTTTCACTGTTCTGGAGGCTGGAAAGTCCAAGATTGGGCACTGACAAATTTAGTGTCTGGTGGAGACTGCTTCCTCACAGATGGCAAGGTCTCACTGAGTCTTCATGTGGTGGAAGGGAAGGCAGCTGTCTGAGTTCTCTTTTATAAGAGTGTTAATTCCATTCATAGGGGCTCCACCTTCAAGACCTTATCAACTCATAGTGGCCCGACTTCCAAATACCATCACCTTGGGTGTGAGTATTTCAACATATGAACTGGGGTGGAGGGGAATAAGCATTCAGCGCATAGCACCCCAGTCTATAGTATTTTGTCACGGCTACCAGAGCAGAATAATCCACCCTTCTTTGTGCTCAGGAATATGGTGTAATTCTCTATATTTTATATCTCTCAAAAATAGTTTTTCAATTTATTTTAAGTAAGTTCCAGCCATTTTTCACCAGCAGTATTTCCAGAAATGGCAGTTTCGCTCTTATCATTATATATGAGAAATCTTCTTTATTAAGATATTTTCTAACAAATTGCTGATTAACAGAAAAACTGCTGTTTTTTTATATCTTAAATCTAGCCACTTGATTGAACTATTATATGTGATGAATTAATGTGAACACTACAGAGGAACTGGAAAATAAAATAAAGCCAGAAATAATTTTAAAGCACATTGGCCTATAATGTCCTATGTAGATAGAAGTGGTCCTCAAATCTTCTCTGTGATTCCAAGCAAAAAAATAAAAATAAAAAAGAGGAAACATAATCAGTTCCAAGTTAACTACGACTAGTTTAGTTGCTACAGTGTTTGGTCTTTCTACTTCTAAAGTCTTTCTTACTACCGAAACAATTTCTCTCCACACAGCAGCATAAAAAGGACACAGATGCCTCACAAAAGAGACTATCGTGTTCTTGAACAGCCCATAAAGTAAACAAGTTGACCCCTTCAAAAAAGGTCTGTTTCCAAAGCTTCCAGGCATCTTGGAACTCATGCAAAAAGGGAGAGATTCAGAATCTTAGCCCAAAAGAAAGTCATGCAAGACACACATATTACATGATTTTTCTTCAAGGCAGCTTTGTAACTTGTGCACACAAATATCGAACTTAGCCTCTAGAGAGGATGTTTCTAGGAATTTCAACGAATTCCTGTATCAAAGCAATGTGTCCATATTTAGTTTGCTTGCTTCTGTGATGATGAAGTTGGTGAACATCCTCAAAATGGAAAGCCCAACCCAATACACAATGCACATCGTGCCCATCGCCTGGAATCATTCAACCATCCTCCTCCTTCCTCATTATTTCATTATGAGCCACATTTCCATGGAAATGGGGAGCACATCAGCACAGCACCCTTCCTCTAGAGACTTCTCTAGGTTTGCATCAGCTGTGGTCCCTAAAATTGGACATAAACCCCTTTTCTGACAGAATGCTTCTCTTCTGTGGTATCTATTTCTCTTCCTGCAAACTTCTCAAAGTCTCTAGACTCATGAGGTTCACAAATTCCTCTCCACATTCTTTGCTCAGCCTCCTACATTCTGGAGCTGGGAGAAGATCCTCCCTTAGCCTTTTTGCTCACCTTGTCTGGGGACAACTGCAATGTCCTGGCTGACTGATAAATTTGGGAAGTATAACTGGCTGTTCCTGCCCAGCAGGGTCATTCTTGCTGGTGGGATATATCTGTCCCCAAATAGCACCAGTTTCTCCTGAGCCCCGCCCAACCACAGCCGTGCTGTGGCAATGTACTTGCTTCCTAGAGGAGGATCTGTCTTCATGGAAATCCGGGAACATGGACAAGAAGCTTCCCTTTAACAAGATCTGGAGTTTGCACTAGGTTCTCACTCTAAGCCAGTGATGCCCAACTGTTTTGGCACCAGCGACTGGTTTCATGGAAGACAATTTTTCCACAGACCAGAGGGCGGTGGGGGCACTCAATTTTCATAAGGAGCATGCAACCTAGATCCCTCACAGGCATAGTTTACAGTAGAGTTCATGCTCTGTGAGAATCTAATGCCACCTCCAATGTGACAGGAGGCAGTGAGCCCAGCAATGAGGAGTGGCTGTAAATACAGATGAAGCTTCAATCCCTGATCTTTGCTCACCTCCCACTGTGGAGCTCAGTTCTTAATGGGCTACAGCCTGGTATTAACCCATGGCCCGGGGGTTTGGGTATCAACTGCAGCTAAGCAACTCCTGTATGAGCAACTGAGGTTATACTTTGGTTTTCCACCTACCATTCTTTTGTTTAATGTCTCAAATTGTTCAAAACTCAGGAAATGAATATGAAATGCTCCTTTGGAAACTTAACATTTGGGGAGCATTGTTCAGAGACACTGAAAAATCATAAAGAGAATAATATAATTTGGAACATAATAATGTATACATATGATCAGAAATCCCATGAGCCAGGGTGTACCATGGAGGCTAGGACATTTTAACATTATGTGTGGAGGCTTCTACCTGGCCAGGCAGGTTTTTACAATAGTGAAGCTGGTCTAGGTGAGCAGTAATAAAGCAGTCCATGTGCAGGGTCACTGTGGCTAATGGTATTTTGCCCCCAGAGTGTGAGTTTCTATGGAGTCCAAATTGCCCTACAAGGCCTTTGAAAAGGTAGAGTGAGCATCTTTGAGCAAAAGGCACTAGGACCTTAGCAGATGCATAAGTCACCTGTCGCTGGGACTGTGACACACCAGGACCTCAGCAGAGGCACAGGTCACCTCTTGTGGGGACAGTGACACACCAGCATCTCAGCAGAGGCACAGGTTATGTCTCGCAGAAACAGCGACACACCAGGACCTCAGCAGAGTCTCAGGTCACCTCTCCCAGGGTCAGTGATGTACCAGGACCTCAGCAGAGGCAAAGGTCACCTCTTGCAGGGACAGTGACACACCAGCATCTCAGTAGAGGCACAGGTTACATCTCGCAGAAACAGTGACATACCAGGACCTCAGCAGAGTCTCAGGTCACCTTTCCCAGGGTCAGTGACACACCAGGACTTCAGCAGAGGTGCAGGTCACCTCTCCCAGGGGCAATGATATTCCTTCAGGTGCTCAGAAGTTGAACTAGTTGAACGTCAAGTGTCTAAAGTGACTCAGCGTTAATAACAAAATACACCCGAGTTTATTGTGGCATTTGTGCCACCTGTTTTGGAAACAAGGGAATTGCCAGCCCTTAGAGCAGTCATCCCAGGAGAAGTTAAATTCCCAGACTGCAGCACCCGGCATGCCCGAAGGCCATGGAGGACACTCAGTGGCATCTGGGGGAAGGAAAGTGGTGAATATCCCTGTCTCAGCTTGCCTGATGCCTGTCGATGCCACTTTCTATAATCTGTGATGTGCAACACAGCTAGCAGAAATCCCTGACATACTCACCCTGCGGACTGCAACAGGATGTAGAAAGTGGCGCAATGTGGCAAAATTAAACTGTGGGCAGCGGGCCTGCAGGATTTTTCTCCAACATCAGCAGCACAGACCGGCGGCAACAGACCCAAGGCAGAGGCGGGTGGTCTCAAGGCACAACTGCTGTGGTTTCCAGGGAAAAAAGGAGCTTTACCAGGCATTTTAAGTGTAGCTGGGAAGAATAATATGTGCTGCTTTTCAACTGCTTTCAATACAGCTGGGCTCCCAAGTACTGCAGACAGCTGGTAAGGTTCACCTTTTAAGTGGTAGAGCCAGGCCAGTGTAGCCCACACCACGCCAGCTGCCCCAAGTTCTGTCTTGCATTCAGGCCTAAGAAGTGAACAGTGGAGTAACCAAGCCCTGGACTCACGTGGCTCATCTATAGTTGAGAGGATTGCTTAAATCTAAAAAAAAAAAAAAAATCCCTAGGAGATAACATTCACAGGCCTAAACTAAAAGAGCCTGTACACAGGAATGTGGGCTCCAGCCCCTAGAGGGAGCCCTCGCTCAAGTTAGTCTCAGGTGCCAGAAACCAACTGTACAAAGCAGGCGGCAGGCAAAGATTAAGTCCTTCCCCAAGAAATGACCAATGCATAAAACCGAATTAAGCGCTCTCTAGAAGTCCTCCCAATAGAGATTAAATCAGAACGTTAATCCCTGGGAATTGGCTTATTTTGCAACAAGTGTGGTTGTGGGGTCAAGGGTACGATAATTTTGTGGTTGTTCTTCAGACTCTAAAGGAAGCACATCAGAGACAGCCTTGCACTAGGCTCCTGCTGGGGCCGCACAGAAACTGCCCCATGAGGACACTCGCCAGCTACAACCCCACTGCACCCAGGCATCAACTATACCTCTGGCTAAGTCCAATCCAAAGGAGGAATCTGGCAAGATAGCTTGTGGATTTTATTTTTCATCAAGTTTCATTCTTTGAACTCAGGTGTATGAGATAATTTGATTTGATTATTTAAGTCCTTTAGACTTTGATGTCTTTGGATTTTTTTTAAATCCAAAGGGCTTTAAACTTTGAATTATTTCTCCCTAAGTTGAATAATAGGACATCTCTATTCAACTCTGGAATATCATTACGTTGCTAGCATTTTATTATTGGACTATCTTTCATCCATTTTCATGTAGGAATCTATGATGGGATTTGATCTTAACTCAGAGCCTCTGATGTACTGTATGGGGCAAGAAGGCAGGAATGAATTGGGAAAGGGAAATAGAATAGGAAGTTATTTTTTAGTCTTTGTAAAAGAGGAGCCTTTGAATTTATTTACTTAGTATATTGTTCAATTCATTTCAGAGCCTTCAGAGTCAAGTATCTACCATCCACTAACAGGTCTGGGAAGTAAGAGCTCCCAGAAGAGCTCTCCTCTGAGAGCAGATCTACCTTCTGGAAATGCTGTCGCCTTCTCCAGGCCATTAGCCACAGCCCTGGCTGTGCAGTGGGCCACTGTGTCATGAGAAATTAGAGCTGGGGAGTGTAAAAGAGGCAGACCCTTTCCTAATCCACATCTCTGGGGAAAGAAAGGACTTTTACCTGCACACCCTCCTGGCTTCTTTGATTCTGATGAGTAAATTTGAAGAGTAACCACATCTTCTTGGTTCAGCCCTCCCCAGTCTTAAATTTCCCCCTCTTTACAGATGTGGATTTCCTGTTCCTCCAGGGGCTCCACCCCCTTGGGGGTAGGCTGGGGTGACCGTGGCTGGGTAAATTTACCTAATGCCTGAAATCACTTCTAGCAAATTCACCGAACTAAATAAATAGCCAGGAATCCCTGGCTCCAACTTGGCCTCTACCTGTCATACGGACTTACCATCTTTTTATCAAATAGCTCAAAATTCTGGCCAGGAAGAGGGTGCTATTTACTAAACTCAAATGCTCAACACCTGCCACCTACACTTCTGTTGTTCTTACAGCCCTTATGTCTATCCTCAGGCCTTGCTAACCGCCAATTTGTACAGGGCAATATGCCAGAGACCGGGACAGAGCAGAGCCTGTCCTCACAGAGTTCTGTCTCAGTTCCTCTTCCTCCCCCCACTGTGAAGCCACCTCCTCTCTTCCATGACACAGCAGACTCATTTGTGCCACTGGCCTTCTCTCCCCAGGGACCATTATTCTTCCAATTCAGATTGAAGTATTTCACACCTTGGTAAAATTCCACATGTAGCCACCACATGGCCCCACACACCTGAGACTTTTTTTTTACAGTCATCTTGATGTCATCTCTGGGCTAGTCAGACCTCGTGACGGCATGATCCACCGGGTGATTCTTTGTTATAGGATCTGCCCTGTGCACTATAGGGAGTTTGGCAGCGGCATCCCTCGCCTCTGTCTGCTGGATGCCATGGCCTATATATTTGTGTCTCTGGGAATTGTCAGATGTCACTGAGGTGGCAAAATCTTCTCAGTCGAGTGTCACTAGAAGTCCATGCCCTGGATGGCCAACAGCGCTGATGCTTGATTACGGCACCTGGTTAAAATGTAATATGGTGGAGTGAACTCACCTGACAAGTTTTTAAAAGTTAAGAAGTAGTACCCCTTAAAAGCCTCTATATAGATCTCTAAAGATTAAAATAAGCAAATCAGAAGCAAGGCTAAAATTTGTGCTTCGTAAAAATACTTGAGTGCCGGGAATTTTTTTTTTTAAGGCATTATAATCAACCAAGGAAACATTCCTTCCTGAAAATCAATCATACCAATTATTTACCAAAAGACAACGTGGTATACCTGTAAGAGGTAGGAAAATGAAAATGAAATTTACAACTCTATTCAAGTAGAAGCAATTGTAGAGAACTTTATTTCACTGTCAATTTATCACTAACATTTGTAGTTTTGCTACATTGGGGTTAAGCACATTAGAAGAAAACGTAAATTAAATACTACGAAAGTATACTTTTAATGAAACGTGGTTTTAATAGGACATGGATATCTAAGTTCAGTGGTTTTATTGCGTTGTTAGAAAATTATTATGAAAGATACAAAAAACAGTATTATATCTGTTTATTTTACAATCAGAATGCTATTTTTTACTGCTATGGCTTTCAATTTTCATCCTACTCAACAAGTTTCAAAGTTTAGTTCGTTACATGCCTTAATAAAACATTTAAAATATTTACAAATTCAAAATAGATGTTTTATAACTGAAAAAAGTTCACCTGAGAATTCATTATACCATTGCCATTTCTTTCTTTTTTTCCCAAGTTGCCAATGTGGCTGAGCATCCACATGTAACCTGTATCGTCTACTGCAGCAAATATATTTAATTCCTTATTTAAAGTTGGTTAAGCGTTAAGCTGTAGTAAATTGCTATAAAACTTACAGCTGGAGAACCAAGATTGTATCCACATTTGTTCTGAATGTAACAATTTAACAAATGATTTGCTGTTGTTACAGAATTCAAATAAAAAAAAATTTAAGGTAATGTTATTTTACTGAATTAGTTATAACAGCTTTCTCAAAATCACCAATCATTGAGAAGACTAGTTCACAAAATAAGGAGCAATGATCATGTAAATATGCAATATTTAAACTGAAAACACCATTTTTAAGACTCTGCATGAAGGAAAAGGCATACACTGTATACACATAATCCTGTCATTTGTCTTCGGCAGCCTCAAAAAAAATAGATTGCTTTGAAACAAACTTTCTTATAAAAAAATTCTTTAGAAGTTAAGGTTAAAATAAGCGTAAATGTATAATGCTATGCAATATGTAGAAAACTTGCCCACCTTATGGCCAAAAGACAAAAATAATATTGTTTTTATCTATCCATCTGTATTACAACTTGAAAATCATGTAGATATGAGGTAGTGTAGTTACTTGTATTACATGCTGGCTGTTAAAAGTAATGCTAAAATTTGAGAAATATTACACTTGACTAATAATCAAATATCATTAAAATTAACGCTTAATGCTAAACTGTTTACAGGTCAAGAGAAATTTTAACCAAGTGCCTAAAAAATTACATTTAAGCTCTAAATACAACTAGGTTTTATCAAAAAAAGGTAACATTTCAAAGCAAGTATTTACAGTGGCAATTAAAGCAAAATATTATTTGACATTTGCATATACACGAACTGATGACAAACAGTTGAGTGTACACTGAGGTAGGAAATCAAGGATTCCATTGGCTTGTATAAGATATACACTTTGTAAACCAGAAAAGTTTTTATATTATTTTATATTGTGAAGTTGAAATTTAAAATTACAAATATCAAGGAAATAACTACATGGAGAGATGCTGTACACACACACACAAATTCTTTTGCAGTATGGGACGCATTATTGTAGAATTATCATCCCCCCTGATAAAATGAGTGTACTTAGGAAAACCACTAGAAAATAAACAAGCTCAACTATTTTTCTCTTACAACTAAGTCAAGAACAAAGATAACATACTAAGCAGTAGAAATATTCTAGCAATATCCTCCCCCTCCATGCTGTGATCAAAAGGGTAACACATCTGACAAATCGCTCTGAGACATGAAGACTGTCCCTGATAGACACTCGTGGCCAAGGCCTAATCTCTTCAGACTCATCCATACAGTGGATGGTCATTGCCCACGTTAGCCAGACAAGCCCTTCACTAGGCTTAGGGTATATAGTCCACAGAAATCTCTCTCTCAGGTATCTGATGTTGGTGAAAAGTACTTTTTATTCCAAACACTATAAACAACTTCTTTGTACCCTTTAAAATTGGGTTCTGCAAATGTTTATGTGAAAGGGAATACACGTATTTTTTTTAATTGCTGAAAGTCCATAGCTTTCATTTGACTCCCAAACAAGCCTACCATTCCAGAATGCTAAAAACCACTCCAAAATGTATAGAATAGGAACTCAAATTATATATCTGTTTTGTAACAGGATCAACTAAACACAAAGACTGATTTGTAAATGCCCAAGTCAAAATGACTTGTGTGCCATGCCGTACAATACCACATTCGGGGAAGAGAGAAAGGATTAAACCTGGTTTCCAAATGCAAACCCACAACAGAACAAGATGGAGTTTTATCCTATTTCACAAACCTGCAGAGTTGTTGTAGATACATTTTTACCTATAATAATGCTTTTTACAAGTAAACCATAGGACTTCAAGAACAGAATGAAAAACAAACAGCAAGTTTGTTCCTGGCAAACAGCAAGTTTCCTTCCCCCTGATGCCTGGCTTTCTTGTACTGCCGACCTACACAGGAAGAGTGGACAGCCTTGTGTCCTCCCCTGCATTCTAGGGAGCCTAAGACAACGCTGCCAGTGCATTCACTCACACCACTGTTTCCTGAGTCCTATTTCTTCTTCCAAAAGGACAAGAACATCAGCAAATAAGTTTGTGATGGGCCCAAATACGATAGAGACTGAAGAAAGAAAAAGAGAAGGAAAATTACTCTTACCTACTGTTCATGCAGCTAGAGTTTCTAGACTCCATACTGAGGAGAAGCCCCCACCTTAGGCCAACCACCTGTCCATTTACTCAACCTCCCAATATAGTTCAGGAGTTATCACATTTACTGATTTTAGTAGGAGCCAAATGGAAAAGCTCTAGGATTCTGGCAAGATGACTTATTTTTCACCTGAAGCTCTACACAAATATTTCCAGTAGCTGACATCCTATTTCTTTGTAGAAAAGAACTCTATTAGAATGCTTAGGAAGTAATTTTCTTTTAAAGAAGCATATTGCAAAAGAGGCTAGATTATTAAACTTCTGCAGGTCCGTTCTTTAGTAAGAACTACCTGCGGACATTTTACACTGATATGCCGCAGTTTTCATTTTCCTATCTATTTTAAATATTGCGAAGTAATTACTAGAAGTTATTCTTTAAAATATGAATTTTAAAACGCTTACTACATTTTCACATGTGATTTTTTTTGGGGGGGAGGGTATCTGGGACACAAAGTTATTTCTGTGTCCTTTGTGGAAATCAAGGAGAAATGAGGTTGGCCTAAGAGACATTCCCTTATGGCAAACTACTAGAGCAAAAAAACAATATTGTTAAACAAAAGATGAAAACATTAGCTTTCAAGACTATGCCAAAACTGCCATAGAAAATTAGATGGTCTAAAGAAAGAGTCTGAAAGTTTACTCATCAGTAGTACACTTATCGGTCATCTGTTGACAGAAATCTGAGATGCCGCCACTCTGACGGCACTGTTGCACAAGCCCGGCTTGCTCAGAGGTGGCTGAAGGCGGCTGCTGTGACTCCTGCCTCTGAGCACTGCGGGACTCACCATCGCCTCTGGCACTAGAGGGCAGCACAGGTGGAGGCCCATTAGACAAACTAAAAATTGATGGTAAAGTAAGTTCACCACGAGGAGCACTTTTTTCTTTTTCAGAAATTAAAAATGAAAGTGGGCAATCTGAGGCTGAGTACTTCGCGAGTATCTGGATTTGTTCTTGACTTAGAGCCGCTTCTTTACAGACTTGCTGGCAAAGGCCAGTTAGGTTCTGCTTTGTCTCACCCAGAGTCGACAAAATGTGATCTCTTTCCTTCAACAAGCTCTCCTTCTCATTTTGCTGTAAAGGAAGGAAAAAGAACAAGATGAGGTTATAGCTCAATCAGCACTTCTGAAATGATCAAACGCTCAGTATCTACACTGTCTTCTCATTAAATAAGATCATATGGAATTTATCCTTTCAACTCCGTGTATTTCTACCTTAGATACCCCAAGTCCACAACCTCCCTTCCCAATCTCTTGGGGCAGGTATCATTTGGAATTCAGAATTTCTTCGATTTTATAAAGATGTTATGGGTCCATACCACATAATTCTATGAGTCTGAGACAGCACCTCACTGAAATATCTTTGCGATTCAAATAAAACACTAAAATAGCAAACAATGCACAAAGTATGGTTCTATGAAGCCTAATGTCCATTTGGGTTAAAAGAGTTTGGGACAAACTTCCAAGGTCTTCACAGTGTTTTAGATTTGCAGATTACATATAAACAGGAGTGGATTTGACATTTTGAATGGAATATAACAAAAAAAGTATAAGTACAGTGAACCCAGACAGTTTAACTACTGAGCCTCAAAACACTGCAAAGAGTCCACTAATGACTAACATCTTTTCAGCAGGTAGTCGTTACCAGATATAGTGCTAAATGTTTTCAAACACACAATCTCCACTATGTTATCTACCCAATGACTCTGTTGATTTACGTGATATTAAGTTCATTTAATGGGTAGAACTGAATTTAACATGCTCAGAGACAAAGTTAGTGGGTTTGTTTCAATAGTGCAAAGAATTTGGGGGGTACTTTCATGTTTGTGAATTATTTTTGTTTATATACACACACACACACACACACATATATATATTTTTGCAGTTTTGGCCAGGGCCAGGTTTGAAGCCACCACCCCCAGTATATGGGGCCAGCGCCCTACTTCTTGAGCCACAGGTGCCACCCTGTTCTTATAAAATGTTAACTTGACGTAAGAAACTCTATCATAAAAGTTTTTTTCAAAAGTTTTCCTGGTTCCTTCCCTCCCATCCGGGTCCCTTATTGCTGCTGACAGCACATCTTTTACTGTCATTGTCCTGCCTCATCCTTCCTGTTCTACTATTTATTGCTTCTAATCTATTATGAGCTGGGAAACCAAGTAAGGTGTTTACAAGGTAAGAGCCAATAAACACTGATAAAAAGTCAAAGGTTTCTCTTGTGACATTTATGACAATACTTAGCAAATCAGAGGTCTAGTTCTGCTTTCTTCCTGCTCCTTGGCAGGTTCTAGAAGAGTTGAAGTTAACAGTTAACACTGAGACAGATTATTTCATAGTGCTAATGTATAAGCGCCAACTTTTAAATTCTTTTCTTAAACAAAAATAGCTAAAAAGAACTTTGATTTATATATAGAAGTACTGTTATAGTTTTACACAAGTATTTCTACAAAATTATGAATACAATTTTAAAATATTCTAAGACCATCTAATGTTTTGAGAAGACATGCAATGAATATAAAAAACTAAATTTTTATATTGCAAAGTATTTTCCAATTTGTTCTATTTTTATACATTTTGTTTTAAATAGATATATGTCAAGAATCAGAGCGTGAGTGTGTGAAAGAGTGTGTGTGTGTGAGAGTGTAAGTAGATAACCAAGATCAAGGTTCAGCAAACACATTTTCTCTTCTGCAAAGTTTGTCAGTTATCTTATTCTGATAGAAGAAGGTTGCAGGTGTCCACAGGGCAAAAACAGTACCTACTCCCCACCCAGAGAAGGAATACATTCAATGCAAGCAACACCCATTTCTTTTTATGGCCTCTCAGAAGTCAATAAAATGAGGATAGAAAAAAAGAAAAGTGGGAAATATCTTTCTTCAGTCACAAGTACTATTTGACATGGACTCCTCTATCGAAGTTGGGATGAAATCTGTTCTAAATAGCAATAGATAAAATTCCAACTGCTGGTTGGTTTTTTAAATTAAACGTGGTTAAACAAAATAGTAAGTATTTGTGCTTCCTCCCAGAAATAAGAACCAGCACTTAACCTGTAGATACTATGTACTATGAAGATTACAGAAATTTTATATATTCTGCATCTTTATATAAATATTCATATGAGCCTTAAATATTCTCATCTCTCCATCCCATTAATTAGGGATGAAATCTTTCTTTAAGTACAGCCCATACAAGATGGCTTGCTTCTTCACAATTAAAACCAAAAGGTACATCCCTGAAATCCACCATGATTATTTCTATAAATTAAACGGACCCATCTGTTCCTCTGCACTCTAACTCCCACACATCTAGGTAACGTTTTCATTTCACTCTAATTTTAAAACCAATTTACTACAATAGCAGTCAGCTCAGTAACTGATAGTAAAATAAAATTCAACTGTAATCACTTCATAACATCATTATGAAAGACACCTCCCACATATGCTCATCACCAGAGTCCTGCTACCGACTTGTACAATATACTGTAGTTAGTTTTCTTACAATACAAAGGCCAATGTACAAATCATAAGTTTGAAGCACTGTGTCTTTAATCGCAGATATATAAAATACAGAATAAAACTGGTATTCTGGTGCCACTCTGGATTTACTCAAATGAAATAACTTTCTGTCTAAATCAGTATTTTCAATAACTAGTATACAATATTTACTTAAACAGAAAAAGTTTTTTTCAGAAGATTCTAAATATAACTCACCCAAGAAAGAGAAGAAAAATTAGGCACAAAAAGAGCCAGATAACGGTGACAATTTATTTTAAGGTAAAGAGTATTTACTGCTCGAAAATGTTACAAATAGTTCCTTACTAAAGAAAACCTTTGAAGTGACAGTTCAGAGAAACCTACAAATGGGTTTCTGAATGAAAAAAATGAAAATGAACGTAAGTGCTCAATTTCACTCAGAAGAGGAATAAAAATAAAAGCTACCATGAGGTACCAATTCTATCAGGCTGGAAAAACCTCAACAGGAGACAACAATTTTTTTTTGCTAAGACTGTGAACAGACACACGTGTACTGCCTGTTGAAGGCCAAGAGTTACAACCAGTATGGAGGGGAATGCATTAATATCTAATAAAGTTATGTATGCAACTTTATGTCTAAAAACTTGATCCAACAACCACTTCTAGGCATCTATCCTAAAGATACACGTTTCTCTGTAAACGTGAAAAACCAGCATGTGTTACTCCCTGTGGCCATCTCAAACGTCCACCCACAGGGGCTGGTGTCATCGGTACTATACTCAAACACAAACAAGTACAATGGAGCTCAGAAGGAGGACAAGAAGAATATTTCTAGAAACTAACTCTTAAGTTGAAAGAGTAAAATCCAGGACAGTGTATATAAAATATTTCTATGTAGCAGGAAGGGTTATTAGAATACATACAAAATATAATATTTTCTAGAAATAACATGTTTCTAGAAAAGAAAAAAGGGGGAAAATCCAGAAACTAATAAAAATGGTTATGTATAGGAAAAAGCTATGAAAAGGGCAGGATGAAAATTTTGGACTATACATTTTTTAAACATAGTTTTAACTTTTGAACCCTATAAATGTTTTCCTTATTCAAAATTTAAACAAATAACATAACGAGTAAATCTCGACAATGTAAATAGAAACAAACTAATTATATATCAAGTTGGTAATATAATCAAAGAATTACTTCAAATAATTTTAAACTTCTATACTCTGGAATATATTTAAGGACAAATAAGGCAAATAAACCTCATTTTTTTACTCAATCTGTTTATTGTTAATAGTCATACTGATTGCAATTTTGCAACTCTTATATATATAGTGACTCCTCACTCAACATCATCAGTATGTTCTTTAAAACTACAATTTTAAATGAAATGACAAATACAAAATCTTTTTTTCCTCAACTAATGACCTTAAACAAAACAATGTTAGTAGAAAACCTGGTATACATCATTTTACTTAAAGTTGCAGTTTCCAAGAACCCACTGACAACATTAACTGAGGACTTAACTGCATTTCTTAGGATAAAGCAAATAGTAAATATACTAACATAATGGAGCCAAGATTTTCCCTGAGAGAAAACATAAATGTGTGAAAGAATCAAGGACAAAAGCTTTCTAGTGCTAAATTTGAACTGGGAGTTATCTACATAAACTCATGATTTCTAACGTACGTCTCACATACACCCCGATGAACCATGATTATACACACTCCTTTCCCAGTCTGTCCACTGAAAGGGCCCAGAAGGAGTAACACTCCAGCAGCAGGGATGCTTTCCAAAGTCCATTATCTGCTAAAGAAACCAGAGAGTTTTGGAGAAGTGGCTGATTACAAATCTTGGGACAGGCAAGAGAGGTAAAAGATGAGTCTCCAACAGGTGCTAAATCAGAAGCACTACTGAAGGGGCTTTTATCCACAGGACAGTAGTTGGCTTAAAGGGGCTTCAGCCAAATTGGAAAAAACATCTACACCAAAAGGACTGATGACTATTATTGATTCTAACAAACTGAATCTGAAAAAGTTAATAGGGCAGTAGGAGGAAGGAAAAAGAGAAAATGTTCCTTTTTGTTTTTTTTTTTTTTTTCTTTTCTGGAGGCAAAGTTTTGCTCTGTTGCCCTACCTAGAATATAGAGGTGTCATCATAGCTCACTACTATGGGCTCAAATTATTGCCCTTACTCAGCCTCCCAAGTAGCTGCAACTACAGGCATGAACCACCATGCCTGGCTAATTTTCTACTTTTACTAGAGACAGGTCTCACTCTTGCTCAGGCTGGTCTCAAACTTCTGATGTCAAATGATCCTCCTGCTTCAGCCTCCTCCTTCAGAGTCTAGGATTACAGGCATGAGCCACTACACCTGGCTGAAAAATCTTTTTTAAAGAGGGATACAAACTAATAAATGTAAGTGGAATGAAAGGATCATAAAAATCACCATGTTGTAATTCCTGATGCAAAAGCCACTGACATATACTAAAAGCCAGAGGATGTATATGGGAGTCCTGAGGAACAGCTGTGTCACAAAGTGGCTAAGTTACACTTCACGGGGCACTGAGCAAATGCAAGGATGAAAAATACAGGTTTGAAAATGAAGAAATCCAGCCATTTGCAGCGACCTACATGGAACCACCCTAACACTGTGTGCCCCCCCCAGATGACACTATGTGAAGGACAGCACTCATGAAGATTTCATCTTAACGTAAATAACTCAAACCTTTCCAGTTTACATGCAATAAAGGGATAGAGGAATGAGTTAAATAAAGCATGGGGAAAAAATATTAAAAGTGGAACATTTTCTGAAAAATCTGGTGTGGACTCCTTTCAAAAGTTATTGTCATTAAAAAAATGAGAGGACATTGAAAAGGCTTAGCCAAATATAATATATGATGATTTAAAAAAAGCTACGAAAGATATTTTGCAAAACATCAGGGAAATTTGAATAAGAGCCAGATATAATATCTAGGATATACTAATTTTCTCGGGTGTAATAAAGATATTGCTCATATGCAAGAAGAACTGTTTCCTTTTAGAACATGCACATTTAAGTACCTGGGATGAAGTTTCAAACGGTGGCTTTCAAATGTTTAAGAAAACAAAAGCAGAGCAAGAGAACCAGAAGGACAGTAAAATATCAGGACAGGATGGGACAGTGAAACAAGTGGTGAGAGATGAAGATCCACCTCGTGGGGGTCAAGAAAAGAGCAAAGCCAAGGGATGGAGGCAGAGATGAGCCAGCAAGCCTAGAGATGGATGGAGGAAAGGAGACACAGACCTGGCCAGAGAGGGACAAGAAAGATCAAGACAGTGAAATACAGCAAATGTGGCAAAAGTAATGTGCAACAGCATTTAACATGTAATGACCAGAGGACACTTATAAGAAGAACAGAAAATCACTTTTACTTAAAATACAACTGGTATTTATTGAACCCTGAACATGTGCTAGGCAGTATAAGAAGATTTCTACCCCTGATCTCATTTGATCCTTACATCAGCCCCAAGGTAGAAATTATTCTCATCCCCAAAGTAGCAATGAGGGAATGTAGGTACTGGAAATTAGGGAATTTCCCCAGGCCACAGAGCTACCCAATGGCCAGGAAGGCTTTCCAGCCATTCGTCTCCAAAGCTTCCATCTGACCTCCTCTGTGCTCTAGAACAGTGAGTTCTCAGAATTTAATGTGCGCATAACATCTACTTTGGAAACTTATATAACATCCATGCTCTAGGGCCCCTACCACAGGTCTAGATGGGACTAAGGAACATCCATCTATCAGGTGCATCCCCGGATAACTGAGGCCCTTGGTACACAGACCACATTTCAAGAGATGCCACCCAGAATGGCAGAGGGCAGGGTCCACAAAGGCCATCAGAGTTTGTTTTGGGACAGCAGTCAATAAAATGTGACTGGTTGTGAGTAGAATATTTTTATTTTTAATAAAATACAATGTTCACCACAAAATGCGAACCACTAAAGACAGAAGAGGTCATTTTGATTCTCTCCCACCATAATGGACAAAGATGAAACAAAATGGTGTTTGGACACCTCAACTTTAAGCTCAAGAGCTTTGTGAATATTCTGATCACTTGTAAATTGATATCAATAAAAATACTTAATACTAAGAAAAATGCATGTTAGTAATTTAATTATTTTTCTTTAAAAATAAGGTTCCAACACAGGGCACAATGGCTCACACCTGTAATCTTAGCACTACGGGAGGCTGAAGCAGGTGGATTGCTTGCGCTCAGGAGTTCGAGACCAGCCTGAACAAGAGCAAGACCCCAACTCTAAAAAATAGCCAGGTGTTGTGGCAGGTGCCTATAGAACCAGCTACTTGGGAAAGCATCACTTGAACCCAAGTGTTTGAGGTTGTTGTGAGCTATGATGCCACAGCTCTCCACCAAGGGTGACAAAGTGAGACTCTCAAAAAAAAAAAAAAAAAAAAAAGAAAGAAAGTTTTCCTTCCTTTCAGGATTACCTTTAAGGCTAATATGGTTATCAGAGACACATACATTTTCTAACTTAAGAATTAATCTTCAAAAAAAGAGTAACTTAGACCTTGTAAAAAGGCTAAATAGACAAGAGCTTCATAAGCCAAACACATTAACAGAAGTAGAATCATTCTTCAACTATGTTCAAAGACCTTGTACTTATTAGTTTAAAAAGTATTAGGTGGTATATTTTGCATATTATTTACTCCTTATGGTAAAAGCAATGCTGAACTAATGCCTGACCTCTAACATACTGTAAAATTCAAAATAAACGTCAAAGTCAATTGCACCAAATAAACATATACCTCTTCTTCAAAGCTTCCATTAGATTCTGATAGAATCACTTGATGAGAAATATAACTTGCTTACCGAACACAAACTAACATCTCCCTATGACCTTGCCAGCACATTGAGAATATAAAAGTGTCCTTTACATCTGATTGTAATACTGAATCACTCTGCTAGCACTTTAGAAGGATTACTACAGTGTAATCACAACTTTTTCCATGTGCTGATCCATCCACAGTCTATTATTGTATTACTCTCAGGATTAGCTGCAAAAAGATTTAAGATTTCTCTCTAGGAAAACAAGTAGCCAACAACCAAAAACTAAGCTTACTAAAATATGGGCCCTGTGAATGAACAATACCCTACCTGAGTAATAAATACTGTAAATTTATACAACATGTTAAATCCAATTAGTCATTCACAATATGAAAATAGACGTTTAATTATGAAATAAGAAACTTCCCTTCTGTAAGTTTGCTAAGACCACAAAGACTGGCAACACTGCTCATACTATCTACTGGCCATGTTTCCAAAAAGTAACATCTTGATCATAGTAACATCTTGATGATATATATGATCTTCTGTGTATCCTCAACTCTTCATCTAACTAAATACGAACATGTCACTGTAACTGCTCTTGGTTTTCTTTTACAAAGGACAAGATCCCTAACACCACCCAATAAATAGAGTCTAAGTATACTTAACATAATAAATACCTTAAACATCAAAAATCCTTTTACTTCTAGGAAAAGGGTCAGCTTTCTTATTAGCTAATAAGAAGCACATTTCCTGCTTATTTTGCCTGAGAAAGACATTTGTGGCAGAACATAAATCTACAATGTGCCCCTCACACTCTGCATCTGCAGTTTGCCTATATAAACCACTGGAACTTAGTGTAAGCAGAGTGAAGGACAGAGTCAGAGGTTCAAGGAGGCTGAAACACAGAGCAAGTCATGACACAAAAACTCCACCCTCACTTCTTTGGGGTTGTTTTGGAAGAGGTCAAAGAGTGGATGGAGCTCGGACCGGCCCCCATCTGGGTGCAGCAGACCTCTGTCGGCTGTCTGCTCTGCCTGCTCAGACAGGAGGACTCAGCTCTTCCGCTATTTTGTCCCTGCTCTCTAGTCACAGATGATACCCAAGTTTAATCAGGCTAATAAGATGCTCTCCCTCCTTGAGAATTTAGAACTGACTAAAATCATCATCTCTACCTAGACTAGTCCCTGAAGGAGAGTGAGACTATTCAGGAGTTTGCAGCAGCCCCCTTTCCCATGTGCACTTGGTGGCACACAAAGCCATTTTGTGGGGGAGGGTAGAACAGGAGCAGAGATGAGCTGCGAGTTCCTAGCAGTCTTCCACTTCTTTGTCCCTTGCTATTTATGGGGTCTGGCTCCATTCTCCAGCTTCTAAATGAAACACATCTATCTTCATACAATAAATTCATTCACTCAATCTTCATTCAGGGGTCTGTTTCTTGGGGCCAAAGAGTCTAAATTAATTCAATAGGTAAATAGGATACTAACCACTCTTATTTTTCATTTCATTAAAAAATGCTGAGAAACCAAATATTACTTTGTGTTGAAAATTAATCAGTACTTATTCCACTGACCAAATCAAAGGAACCTTACTACATTATGAAGTAAAATCCAAACTCAGACTTTATAGTTCAGGCGGAAACTTGAGGAAGGAAGCCAATTGAGAAAGAGAAAACAAGAAACTGATAATCATCATCTAGAAATAATAATAATAATAAACATACAATATTTATTGAGTACTGACCTGTGCCAGGCACTAAGTTCTTAGGTGTATTAACTCACTTAATCCTCAAAATGAACAGCTACTCCAGAAAGCAGGAACTAGTATTATCCCATTTTTCAGATGAAAAACCTAAGTCACAGAGAAATTAAATAGCCTGTCCACAGTTACTAAGCATCTGGTGCAGAAGCCCACAATTTTACACTGTTTCTCCCATTCCTCTCTTATAATGCAAAGGCAGAGAGGTCAGAGAACTCCAAAAAAGTTTTGTTTCATTTCTATTTTTGTTTATTTTTAGCACAGTAAGAAAACTGGATAAACTCTGACAGCTACAACTATTTGAAAGGAAGGACTGAGAATAATCAGAAGCAGAACTAAGAACTTGAGTAGTACAACTTCCCACAGATTTCAAAGAGTTTCACATAACAACCCCACAGTAGAAAAAGCATCTCTGTACTACAGTACAGAAGAATAAAGCTAAAAAGGCGATACTCTGTCTAAAGGTAGGTGTTTAATTCAAAATTGGATAATAATAAAGACCACCAGTGCCTAAAGGTAAGACTGATATTCCAAAAGAAATGAGCACATGAATTCCTAACTTTTCCTTGTTGGTTCTAACAAATTTAATTATTCGGCAATATCATATAGGTTCTTTTCTTTTTTTAGATAACTCTCATGCCAGATGTTGAGGCAAAATGGCAGACCATCATTCAGTTGAGCTCTCCTAGAATGACTAGAGTAAAAGAGAAAACCCAGCCATACCTGGCATGGGGACCTTACCCAGAGTCATAGCTCAGGGAGAAGGTGGTGAGCTGGATATAGCATATGACATGGAGTGGTGGAAATCTGATGAATTAGGCAAGTGATTGCAACCAGCTGGGATCAGCTGCCCCCCAACAGAGATCTGGGACTGGAGAAAGCCTTTCCAGAGTTTTCAGTTGTTGAAGGAAGCTGCACCTTGAGTGGAAAGCTTAGAAGAGTGGGTGGACTCGAACAGTACATAGCAACCAGACTTGAATGCACATTGGACTGGACTTGCCATAGATTTGGTGGCTGGCAAGGCAGCCATACTGAGAAGGTCTCAGCAGGCAGGAGGCTGCCATTGTGGGAAGGTCATGGGAAGGTCCTAGCAGGGGACTAAAGCACAGCTGTCTTAATTCCACCTGCTGAGATCAGAACTCCACTTGTGGGACAGACTGAGGGACTCCTGCACCCCACGGAAAATGGAGTCAGTGGTCACTGTGAGACCTGCCCCTCAGGATTCTTTGTGAGCTTTAAGATCCTAACCCGTCAGGGGCTGAATGCTGAGGAAACAATAAGGTGATCACCAAAGGCAACTAAGTTTGGAATCAGGATCCTAGAGGTTGCAGGTTGTGTTCTCTGTCTCCTAAAAAAACACAGTGCCGCCGGGTGTCCCAGCAACACACTGCAAAATACTGTCATCAAGAGCAAGGACTTCTGTGAGTCCAGTGAGAAGGAGGCTGTGAGAAGAAAAAGGAGGATAAGGAGGTGAACAAGAGGAAAAGAACACATGAGGAAGAACCAACAGAAAAATTCAAGCAACATGAAAAACCAAAACAGAACTACTCCACCAAGGGGCCATGAGGCAGCTACTGCAGAAGACTCCACCTATAAAGAATTAATGGACTTGACAGAAAAATTCAAAATATGGATGATAAAGACAATAAAAGGAATGGATGAGAAAATGGAAAGACAGAACCAAAAGTCAGATGACAGATACATAGAACATACAAAGAATATGACGGAGCTTAAGGAAATGAAGGAGACAATCAGGGAATGTAAAGATGCAATAGAAAGTATCAAATATAGGTCAGACTATGGAGAAGAAAGAACCTCAGAGCTAGAAGATAAAGTTTTCTAGTTAACTCAGGTAGTTAAAGAGGTAGAAAAGAAGAGACAGAAGCAGAACAAACACTTAGAGAACTACGAGACACTATGAAATGTTCAAACATATGAATAATAGGGATTCCTGTAGGGGAAGAAGATGGTCACAAAGGAATGGGAGCCCTACTGGAACTATCAAAAATGAAAACTTACCAACTTTTACTAAAGACCCTGACACACTCTTTTCAGATGGATATTGAACCTCGGGTCATCTCAACTCAAAAACAGTGCCTCTCCAAGACACATTGTAATGAACCTGTCCAAAGTCAAGATAAAAGAAAAATTTCCACATGCAGCCAGGAGAAAGCACCAACTGACCTACAGAGGCACAGCCATTAGGATGACAGAAGATTTTTCAACTTAAACATTCCAAGCCAGAAAAACATGGTCATTCACCTTCAAAATTCTGAACGAAAAACAATTTTTAGCTCAGATTTCTATATCCTGCTAAACTAAGCTTCAAAATTGATGGAGAAATCAAATCTTTTGTGGATATACAAGTACCAAGGAAATTCACCAGAACAAGACCAGTTCTATAGTAAGTACTTAGACCTCTTCTCAACACTGAAAACCGCAATTGACCAACAGCAAATTAACACCCATAGCTAAACTTAGATTCCACAGTGGCAAAAAGGATGAAACTACACAGTGGACGTTCACAAAATAAGATGAATAGACCGCCACCACACTTACCAATTTTTTCAATAAATGTTAATGGACTGAATTCACCACTGAAGAGGCACAGGCTGGCTGACTGGCTAAAAAAGCACAAGCCATATGCTGTCTCCAGAAGACATACCTAACCTTGAAGGACAAATCAAGACTCAGGGTTAACTGACGGAAAACAGTATTTAAAGCAAATGGAAATCAGAGGAAAGAAGGGGTTGCAATCTTATTTTCAGATACAAGCAGATTTAAAGCAACTAAAGTTAAGACAGACAAAGATGGATCCTTCATACTGGTCACAGGAACAATATAACAAGACATTTCAAGTTTAAATATTTATGTACCCAACTTAAATGCTCCCAGATTTATGAAACAGATCTTGATGGGTCTGAGCAATATCATATCCCCTAACATCATAATAGTCAGGGGCTTTAATACTCCTCTGATAGAACCAGACAGATCCTCCAAACAGAAACTAAACAAAGATACAAAGGATTTAAATGTGACTCTAGAACAAATGGGTTTAATAGATATATACAGAATACATCATTCCAAAGCTAAGAAATATACATTTTTTCCCATCAGCCCATTGTACATATGCCAAAATCGACCACCTTCTAGGATACAAATCAAACCTCAGAAAAAGTAAAAGAATAGAAATTATACCTTATATCTTCTCAGACCAGAAGGCAATAAAGGTGGAACTCAACTCCAAAAAAACACTCATCCCCACACAAAGACTTGGAAATTAAAAAACCTTTTCCTGAATGATAGTTGGGTTCAGGAAGGGATAAAAGAGGAAACGAAATTCCTCAAACATAACAACAATGAAGACACAAGTTACCAAAACCTATGGGATACAGGAAAAGCAATATAAAGAGGGGAACTGATGGCACTAGATGCCTACATTCGAAAAACAGAAAGAGAGTGCATCAACAAACTCATGAATCATCTTATGAAATTGGAAAAAGAACAATTCCAAAACCAGCAAAAGAAAAAAAATAACCAAAATAAAATCAGAGATTAATGAAACAGAAAACAAAAGGATCATTCAGAAAATCAACAAAACAAAAAGCTGGTTTTTCAAAACAAATAAATAAAATCAATAAATCTTTGGCCAGATTAACTAGAAACAGATTAACTATTAACCTCAATCAAAAAACATAAAAGGGAAATAACAACATATACCACAGAGATACAACAGATCATCTCTGAGTACAAGAAACTCTAGGTCCAGAAATGTGACAATGTGGAGGAAATGGATTATGGAATCAAACCCTCTCCTTAGACTTAATCAAGAAGAAATAAGTCTCTTGAATAGACCAATTTCAAGGGGTGAGATTGAAGAAAAAAAAAAAAATCTCCCAACAAAAAAATGCCCTGATCCAAATGGTTTCATGACAGAATTCTATCAAACTTTCAAAGAAGAGCTTATCCCCATATTGCAGAAAGTATTTCAAAAAAATTGAGAAGGAAAGAATCTTCCCCAACACATTCTATGAAGCAAACATTACCCTAATACCAAAACCAGGAAAAGACCCAACTAAAAAGGAGAATTTCAGACCAATTTCTCTAATGAATAGAAGATGCAAAAATTCTCAATAAATCCCTAGCCAATAGATTACTGCTACACATTAAAAAAATCATTCATCGCAATCAAGTAGGTTTCATCTCAGGGATGCAAGGCTGGTTTAACATACGCAAGTCCATAAACATAATTCACCATATCAACAGAAGCAAAAACAAAGACCATATGATCCTCTCAATAGATGCAGAAAAAGCATTCCAAAAAATTCAGCATCTTTTTCTATTTTTTGTCTTAAATTTTTTATTAAATCATAACTGTGTACATTAATGCATTTATGGGGTACAATGTACAGATTTTATATATAATTTGGAATGCTTACATCAAACTGGTTAACACAGCCTTCACCTCACTCACTTAATTGTTGTTAAGACACTTATACTCTACTCTTATTAGGTTTGACATGTACCCTTGCAACATACACCACACATGAGGTCCCACCGATTACTCTTCCTCCAGCTGATCTCCCCCTTCCCATCCCCTCATCTTCCTCTTCCCTCTTTCATCCTGGGCTATAAGTTGTATTTTATTGTTCATATGAAAGTATAGGTGATTACATAATGTTTTCATAATAGTACTGAGTACACTGGATACTTTTTCTTCTATTCTTGAGATACTTTACTAAGAATGTGTTCCAGCTCCATCTAAGTAAACGTAAAAGAGGTAAAGTCTCCATCTTTTTTAAGGCTGCATAATACTCCATGGTATACATACACCATAGTTATTAATCCATTCATAGGTCAGTGAGCACTTGGACTTCTTCCATGTCTTGGCAATTGTGAATTGGGCTGCAATAAACATTCTGGTGCAAATATCTTTGTTGTACACTTAGGGAACGAAAAGTAGACCTGGCATTCAATTTTGCAATTCTTCTACTAGGTATATATCCAGAAGACCAAAAATCATTTTACAACAAAGATCAGCATCCTTTTCTAATTACAACACTTAAGAATATAGGCATAAGTGGCCCATTTCTGAATCTGATCAAAGCCATTTACAGCAAACCCACAGCTATTATACTGAATGGGGGTAAAACTGAAAGCTTTTCCACATAGAACTGGAACCAGACAACATTGTCTTCTATTGTCACTAGTATTCAACATAGTGCTGGATGTTCTAGCCAATACAATCAGGCAAGAGAAGGAAATAAAGATCTAAATGGGTGCAGAGGAGATCAAACTCTCCCTCTTCGCCGACAATAAGATCTTATACTTAGAGAACCCCAAAGATTCAACCACAAGACTCCTGGAAGTGGAAGTTCAAAAAAAAAAAAACAGCAATGTCTCAGGATATAAAAATCAATGTCCACAAATCAGTAGCCTTTGTATATACCAGAAACAGCCAAGATGAGAAGCTAATCAAGGAAACAAATCCCTTCAAAAAAATGAAGCTACAAAAAAAAAAAAAGAAATACCTAGGAATATACATTACAAAAGAGATAACGGACCTCTACACAGAAAATTATGAAACTCTAAGAAAAGAAATAGCAGAAGATATTAACAAACGGAAGAACATACCATGCATGGCTAAGAAGAATCGACATTGTCAAAATGTCTATACTACCCAAGGCAATCTGCAGATTCAACGCAATCCCCATTAAAATACCATCATCATACTTTCACGATTTGAAAAAAATAACTCTTTGTTTTGTATGGAACGAGAAGAAACCCTGTATAGCCAAGGCAATTCTTAGTAATAAAGTCAAATCCAGGGGTATGACCCTACCAAACTTTTGGCTACACCACAAGACCATAGCAATCAAAGCAACATGGTACTGGCACAAAAATAGACATCGATATTCGGAACTGAAAAGAAAACCATGAGATAAAACAGACCTCTTTCAGCCACCTGATCTATAAACCAACCAAGAAACACACACTGGGGAAAAGAATCCCTGTTCAATAAATGCTCCTGGGAGAAGTGGATAACCACATGTAAAAGACTGAAACTGGACCTGTACCTCTTGCCACTTACAAAAGTTGAATCAAGATGGATAAAAGATTTAAATCTAAGACATAAAACAATAAAAATCCTTGAAGGAAGTGTGGGGAAAACACTTGAAGATACTGGCCCGGGAAAAGATTTTATGAAGAGGACTTCTGTGGCAATTGCAATAACAACAAAAATAAACAAATGGGAATTAAATGGAAAAGCTCTGTATAGCTAGGAAAAGAACCAAAGCAAACAGATAACCTTCAGAATGGGAAAAGACACTTCTGTATTATCAATCGGACAAAAGCTTGATAACTAGGATCTACAGAGAAGTCATATTAATTAACAAGAAAGATCTAACAATCCCATATCTCATTGGGCAAGAGACATTAATAGAACCTTCTCTAGAGAAGATAGAGGAATAGCTAACAAACATGAAAAAATGCTTACTGTCCCTAATCATCAATGAAATTCAAATCAAAAATACCCCTAGATATCACCTAACCCCAGTGAAATTGGCCCACATCACAAAGTCTCAAAACTGCAGATGCTGGTATGGATGTGGAGAGAAGGGAACACTTTTACACTGCTGGTGGGACTGCAAACAAATACAACCTTTTTGGAAGAAAGTATGGAGACTCCTCAAAGAACTCAAACTAGACCTCCCATTTGAACCTGAAATCTCATTACTAAGCATCTACCCAGAAGGAAAAAAAAAAATCCTTTTATCATAAGGACATTTACACTAGACTGTTTTATCACAGCTCAATTCACAATCGCCAAAATGTGGAAATAGCCTAAATGCCCACCAACCAGGGAATGGATTAACAAGCAGTGGTGTACGTTTACCATGGAATACTATTCAGCCACTAAAAAAGATGGAGACTTCACATCTTTTGTATTAATCTGGATGGGGTTGGAACACATTCTTCTTAGCAACAATCCAATGTACTCTATTCTAATATGAAGGCAGTAGGTGGAGCTAATACAAGGTGGGGGCAGGTGTAGGAAGAGCAAGTGGGGAGAGGGAAGGAAGAAGGGAGATAGGTGGTCACAGTGTATGGCACACCTCTTGGGGACAGGACACAATTATAAGAGGGACTTTATCTAACAAATGAAGCAATCATTGTAACCTAATTCTCTGTACCCTCAATGAATCCCAAACAATAAAAATAGTAATAAATAATAAAATAACTCCCATGCCACCATTTGTAAACCATTTGGTTTCTCCTTTATATTGTTAGACAGTTATACTCTTTTTATAGCTATACTTTATCTTTTTACATAAAGTATATGCCCATTATATGAACAATAAATTTTTATTTTTTAACCTTTCTTGAAAGCTTGTTTGGAGATTCTAGCAGGGGAGCGCAGCTACTCGTATACCCTTGACCAAAGAACGGTCCTCCTCTATTGGGGAAAGTCTTCCTCTTCAACTAAGAGCTCAGCTTCGGGAGGGACGCACATGGAGCAGTGAGGAAGGGGACACCCACCTAGCCACCCAGATTGGCTGAATCAACCCTGGCAATCAATGGGGTGACACAAGTCGCAGCCAGATTGCCCTCACATCCAGATTTTTTAACTTTTCTTGAAGGCATAAAAAGGCAAAAGTTTTTCTAAATAGTACCTGTTAATTGCCATTCATAGCTACAGTGTTCATGCTTGAAAACTTGCTACGATCACAATTTTAATCTCTCATGGATAATTAACTAAGACATAAAACTGAATACTCAAGGAACACTATTACCACTGCTAGGCAGCCACCCTGCTGTCTTTAAGCACATTCTACCTTCAGGAACCATACCTGGTCTGCACTATCACAGCTGTCCTCTTTCATGCAATGCCTCCTTCCACTAACCACCAGGGAAAAAGAGAAACACAGGCGTAAATTAATCCATTTTTCACTTAATTTGTGTTTGGATGCTGGGATAGAAAGTAAGATTCAACAAGCCAGAATAATTCTCACTTAGGATCTCGGTAGATATTAAAATTTTCAGATTTTATCACCATATCTTGTCAGAATAATTTTCCTGTAGATGACAGATCCTCATTGACTTATTTGCTCTTTAATTTGTTTGTTCTGGTATCAGCCAAAAGAAGTTACTCAAGTCTTTACTCCATTTAAAGTAACATCCGGAATATCAGTAAGTATAGACACCAAAAATATCATGCAGAAATTAAAGTGATTTATAATTTCTTTAATCTTTACTCAACCACTAAAGATTAGGTAGATAGTAAAATGATGCTTAATTTGAAAATAACTTTTGAAAAGTACCTAGAAATAGTGCTTATACATCTATCTAGTATGTCCTGTTAAAAAACATAGAATATTTATGTAAATAAAATGTCTATGAAAATTCTACTTTTTTATTCCCAATCTTTCTGAAAATGTGATATAATTTTCCTAAAATGATCACTAATACAGGTTAAAATTAATATGTAACAGAGCGTTATATCTGACCTAAGAATTTAAGTAGTTATTTCTTCTACAAAACAAGTAGTAAGTAATAAGAAACTTGTCCACTTACCAGCTTTTCAATTTCTGATTCAAGGTTTTGTATGCAGTCAAGTTTTCTCTTGCGACAGCGCTGTGCAGCAATTCTGTTTTTACTTCTTCTTCGAATATCATGGATACAATCCAGTTGTTCTGGAGTCAGTTTGTGCATTTTTAGCAAGGACTGAAAATCATTTCGAGAAAGTGATATTATCCGTTGTGCATTGAATGGCAGTTTTACCTAGAAGGTAAAATAAGCCTTAGTAATTATTGGGGTATTTTGTAATTATACTTAAATCTAAGAAAGTGAAGATGTACATCAAGGGTGGCTTTTCAGAGAACTTCACGTTTGAAAAAAAATAAGACTCTATTCCTAATCTCTATACAATTCATTATAATAAATATTAATACAAATGATATCCCTAGTCTATTTCAGAAGAAAATTAAGAAGCAAATATTTTTAGCAAATCAAACATATTTCACAGATTTTAACAAATTTAAATGGAAGGACAGAATTTAACTATTAAATGTTAATAATACCCACAGATGTTTTACTCAATCTAAAAATGAAATCTATTTATTATTTGAGTGGCATTACTATGCAGCACTGATTTAATCGTGATACAGTTATGTTAGTAATTTCTAAAGCATTTATAAAAATTTATTTTTCTGTCAAAAAAATGGCAACCATATATAACTCATTCTGAAAGCCACACATTTCACTTACCAATGCAGAAAGCATTTAGAAAAGTCTTACGAATATTTTAAAGTCATTTTGAATATACTTAAATTTGGAAAAAGATAACTGTTTAAAAAAATCATAAAACTGTGGAAGTTTAAATGTATTAACTGTCAAAAATGCAAAGGAAACATGGGTCAGTTAGTCTGGCAACCTATTTAGCTTGCCTTTCAAGCTTATAGGAATTACATGACATGTTTTAAATGTTCTAAAATGTTTCACTTTTAGCATTCTTTTCATAGGAATTACAAATGCTACATTTATAAATGTCATAAAAATCTATAGATACAAGTATATACACCTATTACTTCTTAAATTAAATTCAATACACCCTCTTCCAAAGCTAAGAGGGAAAAAGGCCTCTTCCAAACCTGTCATCTAATAGCTACAAAACCAAAGAAAATGCTGAAGAACAGGATGTGTACAAAATGGATCCCCTGTATACTGGCTCTGAGAAAATAGTATGGAGCTGCTATGGAAAATAGTATGGAGGTTCCTCAAAAAATTAAAAATGTGACCACCACATGATCTAGCAATCTCACTCGTGAGTATAACTAAAATCAGGATTTCAAAGGGATGTCTGCACTCCTCTATACACTGCTACACTACTAACAAAAGCCGAGATGTGGAAACAACCTAATGTCCACAGGATGAATGGCCAGATAAAGAAAACTTGGCAGATAGATGAACAAATACCACTCAATCTTATAAACAGGAAGTCCTGATATTAGCTACAATAGAGATGAACTTGAACGGCATTATGCTAAGTGAAATAAACCACACACAGGACAGCTAATCCTACATGATCCCACTTAGACGAAGCATCTAAAATAGTCAAACTCATGGAAACAGACAGTGGAATGGGAGTTGCCGGAGGCTGGGCAGAGGGGAAAATGCAGAATTGCTGTTCAGTGGGTAAAGTTTCAATGACATGAGATGAGTAAGTTCCAGAGCTCTGCTGCACAACAGTGCACCTATAGCTTATAACACTGTATTGTGCACTTACAAGTCTTGTTAGGAGACTAGATGTCTTAGTAAGTATTCTCATACAATAAAAAACAAATAAAATAAATCCTAAGAAAAAGCAAAAATGCAATTTGTAAAATAGACAAGTAATTTATTTAAAAAGTGTAAACTGCGATTCTAAAAAGAAAATTGAACCTTTGAAATAAAACCATATTAAGAAGAGAATTGTTTTTAGTAATATTTTTTAAAAGAACAGAACCCTATTATTATGGGATTTACAGTAATATTTTATGAACAGTGACTATCAAATTAAACTTTTATACAAAGAGTACACAGATCAAACCTGGTGTGGCTAATTATTATACCAGCTACACGTAACTCATGCTAAATTATTAAGTCGACCATTACACTAAAGACTGAAGTGGCTAAGAGGGGTAGGGAGGGAATCAGTGGTCAAGAAAATACTAAGTCCAAAAAATTTCATGAGAAGCCACGTTCCTATAACTAGTCACTGCTAAACCAATGCTCAGTGACTAGTTCCAAGTCCAGAGATCCTTGTGGCAATGTACTACACTGAATAAATGCTGTATTTTTCATGGAGTTGTCGTGTAACAACCACAGAATCAATTCTTTTTTCTCTTGGGACATGGCATTTGATTTAAACAGTTACATGGCCCAGGTGTGAACCTACTCTATGGTTAACATAAATATGCTTACTTGAAATACATGAAGAGACAGGTCTCTCAAATTTCATCTCTTTCAGTATTTATCACAGTCTTGTAGTTAACTGCCTATGAGTTTCCTCCTCCCTCCCTGGGCCTGCCCATAGCCCTAGTGATATGATGGGAGCTGACCCTGAGCACATCTCAAGTAATGTCCAATAAACAATGAAGGAAGAACATCTCACCTCACATTCTTGTTCTCTAGCTGAACAGGACTCACTGTCCCCTTCTGTGTCCGTCTCAGAGTCATCTCCCAAGCTAATTACACAAGCATACGGACAAGGTTCCTGCTGGGGTTCTGAAACATAATCATCGTTTCCAATTTCCAAATTGCTTGAACAGCCTTCGGTACTCAGAGTACTTATAAAAGGGCAGTTGACAGAACTCAGCGTTGTGAAAGTCCTCTGACCTGGCTCTGGGCTCTCGCTGATCCTGATCCCTAACCAGGGACATTCAGACCGCTTCTGTGAGTAGCTCTGTTCTGAGCCATCCTTGGCCACAGCAGGTGATAACTGAGCTTGGCAAGGAGAGTCTGTGTTACAAATGTCACTCCAGAAGCCCTTCGCTAGGTGTTCTGCCACTTCTCGTTCCACACTGCTCCGGTCGCCAGAGGCAAGGCTGCTATCTTCCCTGGGACCTGAGTCAGATTTCAGATGTAAATCTTGACTTTCACCAAACGTTTTCTCTTCTTGAATGTCTGTACCTGACAAAGGCTTTTCTGTTATCACCGCTGTGTTCTGCATACCGGCAAAATTCAAGTCACCATAGTGGTCGTATGTATGTAAAAGAGACAGAGAATAGAGTCCGTGAGGGTCTGTAGAAGAACTGTAGGGAAAAGGAGTCTCTTCTGTTTTTTCAGTTGGGCACTGAGAAACAGGATCTTTCTTCTTTGCTTCTTCAGAGTCCATTGCCAATTTACTTTCTTCACATTTTAAAGCCACCTGCAAATCCATACACTCCGGGACCCCTCCTGGGCACTCACTTTCGGATGTCTCATTTGGCTGCAGAGAAGCACGAGCGTCTTTGACACTGGATTCCACAGTGCGGACTCTGTCAGTTCCAAATGCTTTTTGGAATTTTCTGTATTTGGGGCATAAAGATGGCAAAGTTAGAGCAGCGTCCTTTTCGAAGCACATGGACTCGCAGGTTTGACTGGCACTGTCTTGTAGAGGAGGTGATACTTTTGCATTTCCTGGAGAAACGCAGCGTTTATATTGAGGAGTCTGAACATTTTTATTTTCCAGTAATTCCTTCACTTCATCAATTTCTAGATCCCTCTTGTCCAAAAGTGAAAATTTAAGGTCTGTCTTTTGACAGTGTGATGGAAAGCACTTTTTCCTCGACCATTCTGGCTGGTTTGCAGTGGACTCCAAAAACTTAAATTTGAGAAACTGAAAGCAGGATTCCTCAATATTATGTACACTTAAAAAATCCACACACTTGCACACTTCATCCACATTGTCTTTACTTAAAATCAGTTTAGCAGTGTATGCAAACTGAATTAAAGGTTCAAATCCTTTAACGGTCACCTGTTAATATACAAAATAAAAACAAATACATCATTTAAAAGCTGTCTAGTAGGCAAAAAGAAGAGAAGTAGAATAGAAAGATGTAAAACTTATTTGTGATAATTGCAAAATAGGAATTTTAATTTGATAAGAAAATATTCTTCCAGGCATTGTAAAACAAAGGGAGACTGGTCCAGCTTGCTTATCACACCCTATTCACTTAAACCCTCCACTCATAGAATCCACTCTTAACTGCACATGGATTATGGTTTGCTCACATGAAGTAAAGACATGAGACAATCTTCCCATGTCAGCAGAAATTAATCATCTATGGACTAGAGCAGGACAGTCACCACTTGCCACATACACAAGAGCGCCAAGGGTCTGTTCCCAGCCCAACTCAACAACTCTGACTGCTACAAAATACAGAAGTACACTTTTTAAGTATTAAAAGACAATACACATAAAGCACTTACAAAGAAGTTGTGACCCATGGTGAATGCATAGTAAATGACAACTATTATAACTTTCGCTTATGCCAAAGATTTCTAAAATGAAAATATTAAGCTCTAAGTGAAGTTTCAAAAATCATGTCTCGGTACTGTTTCAGCAAAAATTCACGGACTCTAGGTAACAAAATCTTTAAGCAGAAATTTGCCCGTTTACACCAAACCTGCTTCTGTAGGCTGAGGGACAGATGGAGCCATCAGAAGCCTCAGAGGAGGTTAAATCACAAAACCCATTCACTGAGTTCCCATAAGACTGATAAACATATTATTAGTACAATGACCTTAAAAACATGCTCAGCTTTGAGTATTTAACTTAAATGGCTAAAATAAGAAAATAGCAACACCACCAACTGCTGGTGAGAACAAAGATTAGCTAATTACTCCCACGTTGGCAGTGGGAATGTAGAATAGTACAGCCACATTGAAAACAGTTTGGTCATTTCTTATAAAACTAAGCAGGCAGCTACATTTGACTCAGCAATTGCTCTCTTGGTCCTTTATACAAGAAAAACAGAACATAGGGCAGTGCCTGTGGCTCATTGGGTAGGGCGCCAACCCCATATACTGAGGGTGGTGGGTTTGAACCCAGCCTCGGCCAAACTGCAACAACAAAACACAGCCAGGCATTGTGGCGGGCGCCTGTAGTCCCAGCTACTCAGGAGGCTGAGGCAAGAGAATCACCTAAGCCCAAGAACTGAAGGTTGCTGTAAGCTGTGATGTCATGGCCCTCGGTACTGAGGGCAACAAAGTGAGACTTTGTCTCTTTAAGAAAAAAAAAGGTAAAACGAAACACTTATGTTTACACAAAAACCTGCAGATAAATATGTACAGCAACCGTATTTGTAATAGCCCAAAACTAGACTTAGCCTGATTTTCTTCAATAGGTGAAAAGTTCTTTTTTTTTAAGAGACAGTCTTACTTTGTTACCCTTGGTAGAGTGCCGTGGTGTCACAGCTCACAGCAACCTCCAACTCTTGGGCTTAGGTGATTCTCTTGCCTCAGCCTTCTGAGTAGTTGGGACTACAGGTGCCCGCCACAACGCCCAGCTATTTTTTTTTTGTTGTTGCAGTTTGGCCAGGGCTGGGTTTGAACCCACCACCCTTGTTATACGGGGCTGGCGCCCTACTCACTGAGCCACAGGCGCTACCCTGAAAAGTTCTTTTTAAAAACCAACTGGTACTCTGAAATATACTCAGCAATAAGTAGAAACAAACTATTGATACACACAACTTGGATAATCTCATCAAAGTGGAAAAAAATCAGTCCCAGAAGGTCCTATACTACATGATTCCACTTACATAATATTTTTTGAAATGACAAAACTTTAAAAAAGAAGGACAAATTAGTGGCTGCCAGAGGTTAGAGATGAGTGAAGCATGAGGGGCTGAGAGGTGGAAGGAATGGTTATAACAGGGAAGAGTGGGTGTTGGAACTATTCAGTAGCTTCATTGCTGACAGATACATACACCTTCACAGGGAATGGGATGCAATTTATACATACTCAGGTTAGTACAGGGGTTTTCAACCACTGTGCGGCCACACTGGTGTGCTGTGAGTGGTTCTTAGGTATGCCACGAAAATTTTTAAAGATCATTAATTAAATTATTTTTGAAAGAAGTTCAAAGCACAATAAGTGTATTGGTTTTTTTTTTTTTATTTATTCTTTTCTTTGATCAACATAATTTAAACGTGCTGCAGAAGGCAGTTTAACTATAGGTTCTAGTGTGCCGTGAGATAAAACAGGTTGAAAACACTAGATTAGTACAAGTAAAACTGGAGCAACTGAATACAATGGGTGGATCCTATCAACATCAATACCCTGGTTCTAATATTATGCTGTGATTTTGCAAAATGCTACTACTATTGGGAGACAGTGGGCAAAGTACAAAAGGGAACTTTACACATTATTTCTTACAGCTGTATATTAATTTACAATTATCTTAAATTCTGCTTTACTTAGAAAGTCTTGTGAAATTATTTGAAAATATGAACGATAAATATTATCTCCATTATGATACACATTTTTCCTTCTTTAAAATAATGCTATGCTATAGGTTGGCCTTTTTGTCCCATTTTCTTGATATGGCACCCTTCACTCTGACTTCTGCCACAGAAATGACAATCTATCTGTTCTCAAAACCATAGCTACAATTTCAAAGGAGTTTGCATAGCTAGCAACAAGCTAAACTACAAATGGTTTACCATTGTACCCAACAGGGAACATCCTATACAGACCAATCATCATACATAGAGAAGTTCTAGATACTCCACATTCCCCTTACTTCTATCTGTGCCCCAGCACCAACCGCTAAACACGCTGCTACCACCGACTAAAGGCAGCAAGCCGTCTTAGTGTGAGGCCTCCACCCTAGAGAGAAGTCTCTTTGAGGAAGGACATTGACAAACATCAACGTTTGAGCTTGACTCTACAACATGCTGGGGAAAAGTACATAAAACTAAGTTTCTATAAATAGGATACAAACCATTTCTTTTTTTCTACCAATATATAAAGATAATCTCAAGAAAAAAGAAAGGGGAAAGACAATACTTAAGGAGAATCTTCTTCTCATGGGGACTGTCTTGGGGAAATGGACGTTTTATAGAGCCCTAGGTACAGTTGGTGAATACAGGAAAAGGTCCACAGGGAGAGAATGTGACGCTGCATGGCCTCTCCAAGCCGTGACTTGTCCATATGTCTATAATTGTGTGCCGTGATTTGATCATTTTATCAAAAATAATGTAAGTGGGTCAAGTTATTCAATTGTTCAAATAAACACTGTTAACTAATATATCAAATTAATGATTTTACATGAAAAAAAGCTAAAGAAATGGGTTGTTGCAGAACCTGCAAAATATTTCTTGACCTCTTGACAAGGACTCGGTACTTTATTTTTAACTTTATAATCCATAAGAAATGTAAGAAGAATTAAATTAAAATCACCAGGAGCACACTCTCTCACCTCTTCTGGCAGGGTGATGTTGAGCTCCATGTCAGCCTGGCCCACGATTCTTGAGTGGAAGTAGCTGCTGCATGCTGCCAGCACTGAACGATGAGCGCGGAACCGCTGGCCCTCCACGAAGACGGTCACGTCGCACAGCACGTCCTTCTTCCTCTGATCGTTGAGGCTGAGCAAGACGTTGGTGCTGTGCACGGAAGACTCGTAGGCAAAAACTGAGTTCTCACTCACAGACATTCTGTGTAAGAAATGGTGTCCAGGGAAGTTCAGCGGAAAGCATGCTTCTAATTGTCATCAACCTGCAAACACAGAGGCAACATTTCACTTAAATAAAAACACGTTCTGAAATGTTTTTAAAAATGCCAGATTGTGAAACATAAATTAAAATACATACTCATTGCTGAAACAAAAATGAAAAAAAAAAAACCTTCAGACAAACAACCCAACCTAGAAATATTTATTCACTTTACCATAGCTAATAGGCCCCAGATAGCAGTATTTCTAACTAATTTTAGGCAAAGTTTCTTGGAGTGTGGGAGGGAAGAACTTTCTGACCCAAGGATTTCATGGCTCTGTGAAATGAGACATCTCACAGTGAGAGAACACCTACTGGGAGCAAACTGACATTTGGGAGCATCTAAACCCTGCTGCTTTAAGAACGTGTAGGGGGAAAGGGGTGCGGAGTGGCAGGAGGGGAGGGCCCCAGTGGTCACACTTGAGGATGAGACTAAACAGTAGGACAGGCAAGTGGCATTCTACATTCTCTTAGTTCCATCCCTCAACATTTGACAGTGGGTGAGCTTAGTGCTTTATAACAAAGGGCACCGTCTACAAAAGGTAAAGTTCCTCAAAGGAAGAAAATGACTCAAATTTGTCAGGCTGGATCTTGGCAATTAGTCTTTTTATACATTACCTTACTTTACACTACAAACACAGGCAACAAGTAAACTACCTTTTCCCTAGAAACTTTTGGTTTTCCCAATATGTTAAAACATAAGAGATAGTTATTAAAAGTTCATATTTTTTAAAACACATACTAATATGTCCCCAAACCTTGTTTGACCACAAACACACTATATTGGCAAAAAAAATAAAATAAAATAAAATAGGGCAGCGCCTGTGGCTCAAAGGAATAGGGCACCAGCCCCATATACTGGAGGTGGCGGGTTCAAATCCAGCCCAGCCACAAACTGAAAAAGTAAAAATAAATAAAATAAAATTGTTACCACCAAAATATGTACGCTATCCATATTCTTCAGGTACATATAACTATTCTCAAATGTATGTTCTGAAACACAGAGAAGTAGAAAGTAGTAAGTTAAAAGAGAAGTTCTATTGCTAATAGTTTCTTCCAGCCCCCCAAGGCCTGTAGTGAGCAGCCCCAGGTGTGTGGATTCGCTGTGACCACCACACTGAAGGATGATGATGAGCTCCTGGGGCACCATCCCTGCACATTCGCTTCTGTTCTGACGCCTTAATCGCTGCATGAACCATGGGAGGCCTTCAAACTTCAGCAAATGAATAAGCATTACTATTTTCAGATTCGCTACCCCTTAGACAAAAATGAACGGAGAAACAATGACTACAGAAGCTCAGGCAGGCCCAAATCACTGGTGAATTCCAACTCCAAGATAGGCTTGGTTTCAAATCCATGAAATGCATCCAAAAATTCTCTGCTACTTAGTGTTTATTGTTAAAGTCCTCAACATAACTGAAATGTTAAGAAACAGTCAAGGAAGATAAACTCTCTCATCATGTGGTTAAAATTTAACTAAGGTTAAGTATCACAATTAATCATTTACTGATTCAGCAGACCACATGAAATCACTGGTGACTTCAAAATTAAAACGAGAACTAATTCAACTTTTGGGCTATGCCAATACAAAAGAATAATTTAAAAAACATATGAATATTTTACTTACCAAAACAAAGAATTCATGTTAGGGATAATAGGGAAAGCCATCATTCAAAGAAATATGTATCTTCTAAAGATGTTACCATGCAGACAAACTGCCCTCTTCTTTGCCCAAGACTGAACACCTTGTCCAGAGCACAATGGACTCCCCAGCCAAGCCAGACTCCACAGCTGACCATCTATCTGCCCTCCTATGTACCTGCACCTAAGACTCCAGCCTTATTCTTTCATGGTATCTAGCTTGAAAACCCCTGAAACTATCCCATTCTTATTCTTATAGCTCATCATTCTGCAGAACACAGCACGCCAAGCAAAACAAAAAACTGAAAAGGCATGCAGATTGGCATCGCTATCAACTTATAGTGCCAATCTCAGGATCTCAACACTATTTATTGATTCTTTTGTACATCCCTGCCTCCTGCTCTCCGTAAGTTTTCCAACTTGCCACCTTTCTCCTCAATCAGCATCTCTCCCAACAGACCACCATAATTGTGGACCAACTGCCTCCTCCTGCCTCCACCAGGTTCCCTCTTCTTTCAGAACAATCCACTATGTCTTCTCTTGATCCCATACCATCCTCGCTTCTCTGGGATCCAACACTTTCTCTCGTAGACACTCAGCTTCTCCCTCCAGACCGGGCCCCTTCCCATAGTTTCTGTTCATACACATGTTTAATTCTCTCCAGAGTCTGTCTTAAAAAAAAAACCATATCACTTCCTGGCCGTTTTGCTATGCTTAAGTGTCTAAAAAAAAAAAAATCAACCACTAACAGTAAATAATTATTAAGCTCTAATTCTGCCCCAGATATTGAACTCAGTGCTAGATAAAGTTTATCTCACTCCTCACAAAACCCTATGATGTTCTATCCTCCCAATTTCACAAATGAGGAAATCAAGGCTCAATGAAAAGTATCTTGGCCAACAACAAAAGATCAATAAGACCAAGAAGGGGAATCCTTAGTGAATATTTGTAACTACTTCATTGTTCTGTCTCCAGTTAGTACTAGCTGAATACACAGTATAAGACCCACAACAGTAATGGAGAAGCCAGCTATTACTAAAAGGTTATGCTTAACAATGAGAAAATGAACCTCACAGAAAGTCAGAAACAAAAGATTTGGGCCTGGGCTTCACAATTAATACTCTGCCCTTGGACACTGGGACTTAAAGGTTCTGTGGATCCTCGAGGTGACTCTGGCATAAACAACACTCACACTTTCACTCCAGAGCTGCTGGTAGCCCACCTCTGTGTATCTGTGGCCTGCTGCTTCTCATCCTGCCACCAGCTGACCCATTACTCACCTCAAAGTGCAGAGAGAGCCTTTATTTTTGGCTGAACATCCATTTAGGAAGTTTTCACTAGCATCACCGCCTGGGCTCATGGCCAGTTTACAGATGTGCTGCATTTGGGCAAGATGCCAACCCCAATCTTATCAGCTGGCACTGGCAGAAGCTAGAGAATCAGATGGTAAAACAGCCACCAAGAAGAACCACTCTGAGAAGAGCCAGTCCAACGCAGACAAAGTGTGGCATGCACCATAACTGATGCTATCTGGGGCTCACTCCTGACACCTTGACCGGCGAACTCCTACGTTCTCTCAGAATCCCGCTGCCTCTGTCTCTTAATGGTGAGGTCCTCTCCTCTTTGTGTGCCTAGCATAATTCAAATCCAAGCTGTCATCAGCTCCTGCCTGGGCAAACGTTGTTTAACCTTTTGCAATGACTCACAAGTTCACAAAAGTACAAACACAGCATGGCCATAAAGTTCATGTGCAATAAAATTGCACATGAACTTTATGGTCACCCTATATAGTCACATAAAATTAAAAGCAAAATCAAGTTTTGAACAGTTTATCTGAGTATTTTTCATGTAATAAGGATATTTACTACTCTATTTAAACTATAAAAAGAATGGCAGTTGTGATCCACTTAACTTCAAGACCCACTAATGGCCCATCACTTCAGACACTGAAAACAATAGGGACCAGAGGCTAAGAGCTTGGGATTTATAATGTGATACCTTTGGGTTCCAGTCCCAGCTCTGCCACTTCCTAGCTATACGACCTTGGCCAAGTTGCTTAACCTTGCTGCATCCAGTTCCCTCACCTATAAAACAGGGGTGACAGCACCACACTGGGATGTCGTGGGGTTTATGTGAGATGAGAGGGAAGGGGGCAGCACAGTATATGGCCTACAGCAAGCAAATAATAAACATTAACTATTAATGACGATAATAATACTGACAAAATCCTTATACCTCTCAAGCCCCTCTTGATTCCCTCTAATTTATTCTCTCATATCAAAGTGATTCTTCTCTTGCTGAAAACCTGTGATGTCTTCCAAATTACTTATGATCACTTCAAAATCTTTAACATGTCCTCAAGACCTGTGAGGTCAGGTTTTCTATCTCCTACTCCAAGGCTTACCTCAAGCCACTATCTCCCTCTCTCATCACTCTTCAGCCTCCTCATCCCTCCTTTCCTGCTCGTGCGGCACCAAGCTGCTACCTCAGGGCCCCTGTGTACGCTGTGCCTACTACCTAGACTTCCACTTCTCAGCTGGCTAACACTTCGTTCTCGGCTTACGTGTCACAACCTTGGCCTCTGCCACAGGCCAGGCATATAATAGAGTCCAACAGAAGTACTTGCTGCTGAATGAACTTGGCATTTTTAACACAAACCCAAAACCAGATCAAGACTTTCTTCCATACACAGCCCACTCAGCTGCCCCAATATACAGGAAACGCCACTGAGACAGTGTTCAGAGGAATGTTCTCGAATGGCTTTTCCAGAGCAAAGAGGAGCAGAAGGGAGCCCCATCTCATCACTCTGGGATCTAGAAAAACACCTGCGGGACAGCTGCCCCTCAAAAAGTTACAGTTAGCAGCTGAAACACAAGCAATATAACGGACTGTGGGAAGGAAGACGCCTGACTCTGGCTCTCATTAGCAGGGGGCACTGTAGACCGCTGTTCTGAAAACAAGTTTCCTAATTTTGAAAACAGGGTAAGTGGTCAGAATCCATTTTTACCCAGTAACTTGACTATGTAAGAACAATACTAAGAATAGCACATATCCTTCGAACGTCCACCAGGCATCTTCTAACATTTCTCACACCTAAAAAGTGAAATACAACACTCCAGTCTTCCAAATCTAAAATTTGATTAATTTATTAACACCAAATTTAAATTTCTATGTCATTCCTGAACTTTTCCATATTCTTCAAAATATACATAATATACTAATGTTATAACTCAAAACAAAGATTTGCTGACCTTGGCAAATTGCCAATTCATTCGGTAATGCTGATAAAGAATGAATGGGCATTTTAAAGTTTCCTGTGCCTCAATTGGGAAATAGCTTCTGCTCTCTGCTCAATACACACAATTTAAGTTTTAATACAGTTAGCACTTGGTGTTTTTGCTTTCAAAAGGATACAGAAAAAGTAAAAACAAGATGCTATGCTTTTGTCACATTTTAATAACTTTAAATATAGCTTACTTTAAAAGAAACTTAAAAACCTAAGGTGAACATCTGATCATAAAGTCAGGTGTATAATAAATAGTTCATACACACGTAACAGAAATTCATAAGAACTCTGTATGAGGATAAAGTTCCATGTGTTCAAAAGAGCTGAATTTTACTTACCTCAAGTCTCAAAGGACTATGTTGTTTTCAGTTCTCAGTGCAGAAGGGCACATATAATAAATAATCTAATACACATAATTCAATTAACTGAAGCTTTTATTTCATTGAACAATGACAACGGTTCCTCCTACCAGGGTTTACTTGTGCCACAAGATGCACAGGTACCATGAAAACACAAATAAAAGACTATCCCGACACTCACAAAAAACATAACTTAGATATAGTCAAATGAAAATGATGCCTTAGGGTAGGTCATTATAATTGATTTACACAGAAATGTGGACATTCCCAAATGGTAAGTCTATAAACAAAAACTACTTTTGGCCACTTTTCACTTAACCATAACACTCAATTAATAAGAACAGCTACTTCCACAATTATTCTGTTAGCCAAGGGTTTGTGTACATGGCTGGCTACAGGCAGTGACCTGCAGTCATCAGAAACAGACCAACATGGCCAACTGTCACAGCCTTCAAGTAAATGCTGTGAGCTGGATCTGCAGCCTGATCTACCCCCAGAACGGCCTTGCCCTTCTTTCTAGTGGCCAGCGAGGACTGCCACCTTTTCCTTCTTACTGCTTCTGTCTGCCACCTACCACACTGCCAATTACTTCTGCCTCACTCAATTCCAGGGCAGAGTCTTTAATGGCTCCAAAGACAGGCAAATTCCTCTTACCATGACATCCTTCTTAGCTCCAGCCCAAGCTTCAAAATCCCCTGAAACAGTTCCTATTAGACAGAATACACCCAAGATATCCAGTGTTTGCGTGTTCTTCTGAAATTAGGTGAACGTTGTTTTCAGTTTTTCAAGTGGATGGCAAAGACCCAACAGTATCATGTTTGTACACCTTTAAGTTTCCTGTAAGAGCCTTATTTTAAAAATTGTTTAAAATTTAAGGTTCCAAAGCCCATAAGAAAGAACCTTTTTTAGGCCACAACTTTTCTTGTTATCACTCCCAATTTTGGAAGAAACTCAACATCAAAAAGTCTGTAGGAGTTTAAATCTGGACAGTAATTTAGGGACAGTAATTTCTAGGGACAAGTTTTATTCCTAAGGTCCTAAGACTTGACCCTAGAAAGTCAGAAAAAATAAGTTGGTGACCAAGATTTGCTATTTTCTTTAACTTCTTGCAGGTTTAAATATCACAACTGTTTAAACATCCGTACCTGACAGTCACATTTTCTAAAGTCATTTCTCTCAGCCTTATGAAAAACTTTTAAGTATGACTGGATAAGGCATAAAAATGTATTTTTTAAAGGCTAAATGAGAATAAAAAACAAAAAGAAGTTTGAACTAAGGTAAATAGCAGAGGTGCTTACAGTAACACCAAAAATGGCGACCAGCAAATAACCCAATAATTTATTTAAAATTATATATAACGAAAGATGCCACAGCTTTTTTAAAATGGAAAAAAAAAATCCCTCTAATTTTTGCAGCTCATGATTATTATAACACTATTTGAAGTCCCGTACAGGCAAAGTTGGTGTTTTAGGTTTTTTTAAATTTACTTTTATAATTTAATATTATACATTTAAGTCATGGATGTTTGCCATTCCTACTAGATCTAAAACCATATTATAAATTATGAAACTGAGGTTGAGCATAGAGGGGTCTGAACTGTTACAGAAGTTTATAAAGAAGTTGTTTACAGACTCACCTACTCAGAGGTCAGAAACAAAGAATTTTTACATTCCAAATCAACAAATCTAACTTCTATAATTCTGGGTCAGAAGTTTAAAACAGCTTAGAAGAGAATGAAGGAACAAAGACAAGAAGGAACATGGGAAATCCAAATCCAGAAAAAAAACAGGACTAATGGATTTCACTGTCATACCTCTTCACTACAAAGAACTTAAGAGACAATGAAGTCTTTATTGCTTAACATATTTGGCAGTTACTAGATTCTTAATAGGATCTTTAAATCTTTATGTAATAAAAATGGAAGCTAGCACCTACAGCTGGTGCAAACAAAGCTTATTTACTCCATATGTATTTTCTATCTAGCCTTCGTCACTTTTAATCAACTGAGTTGTTATTTATATAGAAGGACCTGCATCTACTTAAAAGCACACAATTGAATGAACTTTGACAATTTTATATGTACAGAAAACCACTGCCACCACCACAAATCAAGATACAGAAATTTCTACCACTCCTCAAAATCCCACATTCCCCTTCACTGTCCCTCTGCTCCTGCGCCTCCGGCTCCAGGTAACAAGCGATTTGCTTTACATCACCATAGATTACTGTGCATCTTCTTTTTACGTAACTGGAATCAAACATTATGTACTCATTTCAGGTTTCTTTTACCCAACTTAATGATCTTGAGATTCACTCCCATTGTTGTGTATATGAGATGTTTGTTCCTTTTTATTACTAGATAATATTCCATTGTATGGACATGCCACGGATGTTTATCCATTTGACTATGATGGAGTAGTGACATAAAGACTGCATTGTTCTCAGTTAGAGATTATAATAAAGTTTCAATAAACATTTGCGTGGACATGTTTCCGTACCTTACTGGAGTTTTAATTCGCGTTTCCTGGTAATTAATGATGTTGAACATATTCATATGTGCTTTTGCAGTCATTTATATATGTTCTTTTGTGAAATGTCTGTTTAATTCATCTGGGCTTTTTTATTCCTATTATTGAATTACAAGAGATAACAGAATTTTTGTTAACATGGCAATGAAACTATGTATCAATTTGGGGAGAACCAACATCTAAAAAATTGAGTGCTCCAGTACATGAACAACCATCTCTTCCATTTTCTAGAGTCGTCTTTAATTTCTCTCAGGATCATTAGGATCTTTTTAGTAAAGAGGGCTTGCACAACCTTTGTATATTTATTCCTTAGTATTCTGTGGGGTTTTTTTTTTTATTTTTTAGTAACTATAAATAGAGTTGGTTCTTAAAAGTCATTCTATTTTTTTGCTTCTATTATGTAAACACAAGTGTTTTTTTTAACATTAACCATGAATTCTGCAGCCTTAATTTGCTTACAAGTTCTGACATCTGCTTTGTAGACTCCTTAGGCTTTTCTATGTACACAATCATGTGGTCTGCACAGAGACAGTTTTACTTCTTTCCCATCTTTATGCTTCCTAGTTCTTTTCCTTGCCTTACTGCAAGTGAGAGTGGTGGCACTGGCTGTCCTCATCTTATTCTCCTACAAGTCAAGTGTTCAGTATTCCGCCATTAAAGATGAGGTCAACTGTAGGTTTTCTGAGATGAACAACTGATGGACAGAGAGGAAGGTGCAACAACAATAACTTTCTCAGTTAACTTAAGGCCCCTATGAGAAACTAAATGGGAAGAAAAAAAGTAAAAAATGAAAAGTCCCAAAAATTCTCTAGAAGAGCAAAACTGCCCAACTCACTCAGCCTCCTCTAAGGTATGGCTACACCTTTTTCTAAAAGTTTACACCTGAGGTATCCTCCTAAGATCTCATAATCAGGGTCTAGAGATGACAAAGACCACACAAAAGGACTTAAAGACTGTCAGAGCCTCACTAATGTAACAGCTAGCTGCTCTACAGGTAACTAAAAATGGACAACACAAAATACCAGTTTACAACTTGATAACTCCCCCGCCAGTGGAGAAAGTCACTTTACATGTCTGTGACATTTTTTTTTTCTGGCAAACTAGGAACAAGAATAGTATTTTTTATTAAGTTCAAATGAAATAATATATACAAAATCTTCTAAGGGCAATGTCTGGCACATGATGATGCTCAATAATCATTACCTAGTATTTGAATTTGATACCAGAAATGTTTTCTGAATAACACAGGATGATACTAAAACTGTAAGCAAAGAAGTGTGAGAGCATGTTACTTAGCTCACTGCCCAGGGTCAGCGCAGAGATGACAACAACCACTGCTAACTGACTTTCAACTTTCAGAACAGACAAATGACAGAAGACTTAATAATGGTTACAGAACAGAATTTAAATACTATTAACTCTGGCAAAATAAAAGTGACAGACTGGGAGATAAAATCAGAAAATGGAAAAGTTTGTACAAACTCAAAAAGATAACCACCTTAGATTAATGAGACTTAAAAAAAACATAAAAACACGTTTTCAAGTTTCAAGTGACCAAGAGCAGAAGTGGAATAATATAGGTGGGGGGATGGGGGAAGTAAACAAAATCATCATTCAGGGTAATAGGAAATCAACAGATAATGTCTAAGGCTGATAAACTGAAATATAAACATCTTAGACAGAAGTGGCCACCAAAAAAATTAAACAGCAGAAACAAGTAAAGATCATATACATCCATGAACCAGAATGAGGGGTAAAGTGAATTACAATAGATAAGAGTCTCTGCATGTTTTTTAAAAGCCAAGAACATGTATTACTTTAAACAAAAGCACAAACTTAAAATATGTTTATCTAGATAGTAAAAAAAGTAATGACACCTAATTAAATCTAAATTGTTAACAACTTGGATTTGATTCCTATTGCAACTTTTTAAGGATTCTTCAAATAAAAAGGCTAAAAATCAATCCTGAATTAAAATGTTAGATTTTGATAGAACTAAGAGGGAAGGTAGATATACAGTAGAGTATCTTATTTGGAAACAAGTGTTATGCACACTATTTTATATTTGATATTGACAGACGTCAATCTAAATGGGTTCTTCAAAACTCTAAGTGTATCCTTTAGAGCAATGTTTTTCAACCTTTTTATCTCACGGCACACTTGAACCTATAGTTAAACTTCGGTAACACACTTAAATTACGTTGATCAAAAAAAAGAGTAAAAAAAAAAAAAAAAAGAATATACTTTACTGTGCTTTGAACGTTTTTCGAAATAATTTCATTAATGATCTTTAAAAATTTTCAAGGCACACCTAAGATCCTCTCATACCAGTTGAAAATCACTGTTCTAGAAAAAGGAGCTCTCAAACTGGCAAACCACTACAGTACTGATTCCCTCTTACAGAATCTGATGAAATCTATTAAATTTCTATGAAGAAAATCACTCACATAACAAAATTTTGTGTAGAACAAAAATTATGAGCTGATTCTTTAAGAAAACAAAAAAAATTGACAAACTTCTACAAAGTCTTACCAAGAAAAAATGAATACACAGGAGTCCTATCATACAAAACAAACCATGATGAATCCTCTCTTAAAATAAAATGTCTTGACTCTGCCTATACCCCTCCATCTACACATAATTCTCTGCTTCTCTTTCGGGCAGAACTCCCAAAAGAACCAGTTATACTCACACTGTCACCACTTCCCCTTTACTCCCAATTTCATTTGAGCCCACTGAAATCGGGCCTTTTCCCCTCTATTCCATGGAAACCATTTCATGAAGCCCAGTGTCCTCCAAACTGCCAAACGGCAAATCTCTAGTCTTCTTAAACACGGCATCTCAGCAACGTTTAGCAGGTTGCTCGTTCCCTCCCTGAACTTTATCTTCACTTGACTTCCAAGATGTCACAGTCCTCTGCTTTGCCATCTACCTCACTGGAAGCCACTAACTAATTTTCTTTGGTAAACACTCCTCCAAACCTCTAAATCCTAGAGCGCCTGGGGCGTAGTCCTCAGTCCATTGCACACACCCCCTGGACCCACAGCTGGGACACAATCACATGGACTTGCTGGATACTGTCATATTTATACTTCACCTAATCTCCACTTCTCTCTTGAAGTTCCTACTCATGTATCCAACTGTATACTCAAATCAATGCCTAACAGGCAGCTTACATTTGAAATGTCCAGAAAGCTTGATTGCCACTGCAGCTTGTTAAGAATGAATACCAAAATGTTGACAATGCTTAGATCTAGGTAATTTTTATTTTTTTGTTGTTGTTTCTCCATTCTAATTCTTGACCATAAATACATATTACTTTATAATCAGAAAACTATTAGAATAAATAACTATGAACAAAAAAAGTGTCCTGGTTAAAAAAGTAGCTCACATTTATTGCTATTGTCTTGAGGCCTCCTGCAGAATGCCAATTACTTTTTCCCCTTTTACAATAGATAGTATTTCCCCCAGTCAACAGCAGATACTGATTTGTTATTATATGGTAAATTCATGGGAAATTCTAAAACCCAACAGTCTCTTCACAGTAATTTCCAAAGAATAAATTAAATTTTATATAAACTCAAAAAGATGATGATGTTAGGAAAAAAAAAAGAATCCTGCTACAGGAAAAGAAGGAAAGACCCATTGAGTTAGGTTTAGCCATGTGGATAAAGATGAATGCACCTCTATGTGACTGGAGTTCATAACTTAACCAGGCTCCTGCCCCACTTGTCTCAAAGCCCTTTGAAAAGTATGAAATGTTAAAGAAACACACAGAATTATGAAAGGAAATCAAGTTTTAATTTAGGTTACTCTAATAGTACGAGCAGCACTGGGATATAATTAAGACTCTACTGACACCATCATGCACCATCATGTGTATGATCTTCTAACTTACCTGACTGAACAATGCCTGTAACAATAAAAATTCAATAAGCCTAATAAGGATTTTAACAAGGTAAAAAGAAAATATTAAAACAGCACAAGTTTGGGCCGGGTGCAGTGGCTCATGCCTGTAATCCTAGCACTCTAGGAGGCTGGTAGATTGCTTGAGCTCAGGAGTTTGAGACCAGCCTAAGCAAAGCAAGACCCATCTCTACTAAAAACAGAAAAGCTAGCTGGGTGTTGTGGCAGGTGCCTGCAGGCCCAGCAATGGGGAGGCTGAGAGAAGGGGATCTCTTGAGCAGAAGAGACTGAGGTTGCTGTGAGCTATGATGCCATGGCACTCTACCCTAGGGTGACAGAGACTGTCTAATAATAATAATAACAATAATAATAATTAAAAAACTGCAAAAGTTTGCCTAAGATAACTGCTAATTTCACAGAGCTAAGAATTTCTAATTAAAAGAGCACATTCATTTAGGATGACCCACTTTTGTTACAGATAGGGAAACTGAAGCACTGAGAGGGTCCATAACAAAGATTAAAAAGGTCTCTGTTTCCAGGTCCAAATATTGTATTTCAACACGTTACATGACCTAAGTCATGTGTGGGAGAGGGGTGGGTACAAGTGAGGAAAGATGGGAGAGCAAGTTCAAGGAAATGCCTCAAGTATCCCGTGTGTCATGAGAATGAACACTTCACACAAACGGATTAAGCGCACTTTCAGTAACAGCAAAATTTCCCCTAATTTTTCTACATTTGGTAAATTAATGTCTAATTAACACTTTTTGGATTGCATGACCGATCTCAAATATCATTAAAAAGGAACCTGTCAATAAACTACATGGAAATTTCAGTAAAAGTTGCTTCAATACAGAGTATTAAGTGTCCATGTCCTAGGTCTCTAATAAAACATTAAAGATCCCTCATGTGCCAATGTGCTTTCAAACTGTAAAAATTATTCCCAACTGCCTAGAGGAAGTGAAAGCCCTAAAACTCAGTGAAGGTCAAAAACTCTGGCAGGTTTAAGAGTTGACACATTGTATGCAAAGAAGCTGAAAAGACAAAACAAAAAAAAAAGTACCCTTCAAATTCCCAACCATACACCAACTCATAATAAACTTCTATCAAAAAGAGACAGGAAGAGTGAAAAGAATGTTAATTAACAATTTTAATTAAACAAAGAAGTTATAGTACAGCAATTAGTATATCCCACAAATTATAGACTTGACACTCTTTAATTCAAGCAGAGGTACTAAATTAAAATGCTTTATTTAAAAATAACCCAGTCCACTAATCCCGACAGCCAACATAAAGTACAGTATCTCAATGTATATGGCTGCAACTAAAAATTAAGACCATTTTTTAGTATTTATCTTGAGAGTCAAAATAATCATTCCTAAAATGGAGATTTCCAAGCTACAGAATTTCCACCAAAGTTATCAATAACTATTTTTTATTATATAACAATCACAAGATTCAGTCAAATAAGTAATAATTTGGGGCTCATAAATAAATCTAAAACTCTGTTCAAATCGTATTTGAGAACGCAAATACTACTGCATTTTATCAAAAACAAAAGTTACTTCTGCAGTATTACAAGTCTTTGCAAATACCATCCAAAAAACTATGCCACTTCAGAAGCCTACACTGGCCATTTAGCATGTCTATTAGTTATTCTCAATAGTGACAACTGTTAGGAATTCTACCTTGTTACACTCAAGTGTTTTTGTATTTCATTATTTGTTTGCCTTTCATATAGCAAACTGAACACCAACACCTGGGATTGAGAAGGATAAAGAATGAAACATTAAAGCTCCTTGCCCAGTGGCCAAAGTTAATAATGTATACAGTAGCCACCCTTACCCCTGGGGATACTTTCCAAAACCCCCAAGTGGATCCCTCAAACTGCAGATTGTAATGAACTCTACACATACTGTTTTTTCCTCTACATACATACCTATGATAAAGTTTAATTTATAAATTAGGCACAGTAAGAGAGTAATAATAATTAACAATAAAACAGAGCAATTATAATTAATGTACTGGAATTAAAGTAACGTGAATCCTCAAAATTTCCAGTATATATAATATTTTCAGACTCTGAACATAGATAGGTAACTGAAACTGCAGAAAGTGAAACTGTGGGTAAGAGGATGGCTACTGTATTTCACAATTGCTAATAGAGTAGATTTAAAGGTTCTCACCACAAAAAAAAAAAAGTGAGGTGACAGATATGTTAATTGGCTTGGTTTAATCTTTCTACAATATATATACAGCAAAATATCACACTGTATCCCATAAATACGTACAATTATTATTTGTCAACTAAATATATAAATTTTAAGTGCTTTGAAAAGGTTCAGAAGTGCTACAAGAATACTTCATAAATTTAGGGTGGCATTATTTTTGAAGTCTTAAAAGAATAGCAAATAAGGTAATCCCAATATAGCTACCCCATCTAGGAGGAGAATGAATTTGGAGAGAGAGAGGAATGTTCCAGTTTGTATCCTGATTCAAGAATTTGGGTCCTGGGCCATCTAGCCATTGAGCCTACCATTCTACTGGAACCAGGCCAGCCTCACCCCTCAGCGTGAGCCATAGGCATGACAGACAGGGGGTGTGCCCTGCAGAGTGAGAGAGAGAATAGACTTCTATGTACAAACAGAAACTACAAGATGTAATTATATCTTCTCCTCTCCCTGAAAGCATTAAAAAGAATGTCAAAGAACTTCTGAAACGTTTCGAGTACTAAATATATTCCTTCTCTATATAAAATTTTTGGCATAACAGGTAATTTCAATTTTTAAATAAAGTATTTATCTGATCTGATTGTAAAAGTACTACTTGGTCATAACAGAAATTATAATGACAAAGTAGAAGGGAAAAAAAGTCACTTAAATTCCAAATCCATTTTCCAAATTCTAAGCACGTTTTCTTTTCCTCCTCAGAAGTATGGGCCGGTGTGTAGCGGTGGCAGGACGGAGTACTTGACCACCCAGCACCATTCACTCCACACTCCCTAACCTGAATGTGTTCACATATCTACTCTCCACCTAAGGTCATATATTTCTGGGGAAGCAAACCCCAGTCCCAGCCCAAGATGAATCACAACCCCATTTTGGTCAATCACAGTGGTGCCACTTCCCTTGACATTAACTGATTTAGGCATAGGTTTGTCAGAAATGTTGACCCAAAGAGAAGAAAGGGATAGGGTAGCATTTACTGTGAGGCTTCTGGGAAAAGCTTTTCTGACAGAGACATCCCAGAAAATTAAAAAAAAAAAAAGTATCTCTTCTTCCAGGAAACTTAGTCATATTTTCTTATGACATTTGCACTTGTAGCAGCCACCTTGCAACCATAAGAGGAACCAGCCAAGGACAAAACAAGGATGTTGCTTGCATTCATCAACCTTTTCCCACTGACCAAAGTTTTAAATACACACACACACACCTTCCTGACCCAACACTCCCCTCCTAAAATCTATTTCTCTTTACTTAGTCTTCTGCACAGCTAAGCTTCTCAAAATTGAGTTCTCAGTACAAGGTGTTCCCTCCACTAAACTGTGTATTCATTAACATTCCTAAGCCTTTCTGAACTTCCCCAAACTTAGGCTTCTAATAGTCTTTTACATGTTGCTATTAAACGATTAACACATGCTACCGTAATAGTTTAGTAGATGATAAACTTCTGTACTGTCAGTCCCTAGAAAAGTTTCTAGCATATAAATGCATAAACATTGGTTCATGAGTTAATTGTAAACCCAACACCTACCAGGTAGGAATCCCACAAACACTGAAATGAATTTAGCTAAACTACTATCTATACATACCAGTTCAGTGAGTATTTGTGTGTGAGTTCGCATTGAAAGATAAGAGAACAGAGTATCTTGAAACTAAAAAACACAGTTATACTTTACTCTTCAAAGATTAGAGAGCTGTTCCAAGTTATCTCACCAAAAGAAAGTAGGGTGTTTCCCCACTGGCATCTGAGAAGAAACACAGGACAGACACTGGGACCTAAACTCCTCTGCTACTGGTGACCACGCTGACAACCTGGTTTGCAGAAGAAAAGGTATCTGGCCCCTCCTGGGGCTGGAACACAAGAACTGAGCTAATGACTAAAGTCAAGCCCTCAGAGCAAAACATATTTTTCAAAAATCCAAAGAAATACACCTTGAGCTTGAACAGCACTTGTGACAGTCCTTTACAACAAAAAGACAATTAAACAGGGGAGGTTAGCAGCTGCTACAGACTCATCCCCAGCTAACATTTCCTTTGATTTCTCTGTGGCAGGTGAAACTGAAGGCACATCAGCAAAGAGCCCTCATCGGGCAGAATGCTTTTCTACTTTGAAAGTCTTTTGCTAATGTGAAAAAAATAAATAAAAGCTAATAACTTTTTTCTTATTTCTTTTAAACAACAAATCCTATCTTGGGGAGAATCCTGAGCCATGCTGGTAAAACTCCTTAGAAAAACAGAGTAGATAACATATCAAGATACTCAGGAAACTGAAGAGACCTAGGCCATGATCGTACAACCACCACACTTTTTAAAAAATAATATTTAAAGATTCCGGAAGTTTCTTTCTAGGATAGCATGCTGGTCAGTGTGGGCTTTGTGAGATTCTGCCATGGCGTACCGCGGCCAGGGCCAGAAAGCGCAGAAGGTGATGGTGCAGCCCATCAACCTCATCTTCGGATACTTACAAAATAGATCCCGGATTCAGGTGTGGGTCTGTGAGCAAGTGAATATGCAGAAAGAGGGCTGTATCATTGGTTTTTTTTTTTTTTTTAATTGCAGTTTGGCCGGGGCTGGGTTCGAACCCACCACCCTTGGTATATGGGGCCGGTGCCCTACTCCTTGAGCCACAGGCGCTGCCCTGTATCATTGTTTTTGATGAGTATATGAACCTTGTATTAGATGATGCTGAAGAGATTCATTCTAAAACAAAGTCAAGAAAACAACTGGGTCAGATCATGGTAAAAGGAGATAATATCACTCTGCTACAAAGTGTCTCCAACTAGAAATGACCAATGAAGTGAGAAATTGTTGAAAGGGCAATGCAGGATTTTTTGGCATACTTTGTGGGGAATATAGTTCTGAAACATTTGTTTATATGGTTATGATTACCTTTATGTTATTTCAAAATGACAATAAATGCTGTGGGATTGTTTTTATTCAAAAAAAAAAGATTACTAAAGGGCTCAGTGCCCATAGCATGGTGGTTACAGTGCCAGCCACATACATTGAGGTGGTGGGTTCAAACCTAGCCCAGACCAGCTAAACAACGACAATTGCAACAAAAAATAGCCGGGCGTTGTGGCAGGTGCCTGTAGTCCCAGCTACTTGGGTGACTGAGGCAAGAAAATTGCTTAAACCCAAGAGTTTGAGGTTGCTGTGAGCTGTAACGCCACTGCACTCTACTGAGAGTGACATACTAAGACTCTGTCTCAAAAAAAAAAAAAATTACAACAGGAGGAGTCATTGGATTAAGGGTCCATCTTAGGAATTGAGGCAAGATGGTAGACCAGAGGGATAGTTCAGCTGAGGATGGTCCTGGCCACACCTGGTGCAGGGACCTTACCCAGAGTCATAGCTCAGGGAGCACAGCAAGGCGGTGGTGAGCTGGATACAGTGTATGATCCAGAGTGGTAGAAATCTGATGAATTAGGCAAGTGATTGAGACCAGCTGGGGTCAGCTGTCCTACCTCCGTCACAGAGGTCTGGACCGGGAGGAAGTCTTTCCGGAGTTTTCAGTTGTTGGGGGAAGCTGTGCATTGAGTGGAAAGCTTGGAAGAGTGGGTGGACTTGACCAGGATATAGCAACCATATTTGAATTCTGGCTGGAGTGGATTTGTCCTAGGTTGGGTGGCTGGCAAGGCAACTATACTGAGAAGGTCTCAGTGGCCCAGGGTCTGCCATTATGGGAAGGTCATGAGAAGGTCTCAGCCTAAAGCACGACTGTCTTAATCCTGCCTGCTGGGATCAGAACTCTACTCTTGGGACGGGATAAGGGACTCCTGCATCCCACAGGAACTGGAGTCAAGGGGCACTGTGTGACCTGCTCATGAAGGATTCTTATGAGCTTAAAGATCCCAACTGGCAGGGTCTGAATGCTGAGTTGCTGATCACCAAAGGCAACAAAGTTTGGAATAAGGACTATAGAGGTTGCTGGCTGTGCTTTCTGTCTCCTAAAAAAACCACAGCACCACCTGGTGTACCAGCAACACATTGCAACACACTGTCATTAAGGGCAAGAACTTCTGCAGGCAATAAAGGAGACAGGGAGAAGGAAAAAGGAGGACAAGGAGGCGAACAAAAAGAAAGAACACATGAGGAACCAACAGAAAAATTCGGGTAACATGAAAACCCCACAGTAACTCCCTCAAGGGACCATGACGCAGCTACAGCAGAAGACTCCACCTATAAAGAATTAATGGACTTGACAGAAAGGGAATTTAAAATATGGATAATAAAGACGATGAAAGGAATGGATGAGAAAATGGAAAGACAGAAAAGTTGGATGGGAGATATGTAGAATATAGAAAGGATACGGTAGAGCTTAAGAAAATGAAGGAGACAATCGGGGAATGGAAAGATGCAGTAGAAAGTATCAAAAATAGATTAGACCATGGAGAAGAAAGAACCTCAGAGCTAAAGGATAAAGTTTTTGAGTTAACCCAGGTAGTTAAAGAGGCAGAAAAGAAGAGAGAGAAAGCAGAACAGGTGCTTAGGGAATTACAAGACTCTGAAACATTCAAACATTCGAATAATAGGGATTCATAAAGGGGAAGAAGCTTGTCCCGAAGGAATGGAAGCCCTACTTCCAAAAAATGAAAACATTCCAAGCTTTACTCAATAACCTGACACCCTCTTTTCAGATCGATATTGAACTCCATGTCACTCCACTCAAACAAACCCTCTTCAAGACACATTGTAATGAACCTGTCCAAAGTCAAGATAAAAGAAAAAATTCTACAATCAGCCAAGAGTAAGCGCTAGCTGACCTACAGAGGCAGAGCCATTAGGATGACAGTGGACTTTTCAACTGAAACCTTCCAAGCAAGAAGAACATGGTTATCCACCTTCAACATTCTTAAATAAAACAATTTTCAGACCAGAATTCTGTATCCTGATAAACTAAGTGTTAAAATTGATGAAGAAATCAAATCTTTTGTGGATATACAAGCACTGAGGAAATTTGCCACAACATGATCAGCTCTATAGGAAATACTTAGACCTATTCTTAACACTGACCACCACAATGGACCACAGCAAAGTAAACACCCAGAAACTAGAGGTCAAAACTTAGCTTCCATAATGGCACAAAGGATAAAACCATACAACAGACTTTCACAAAATAAGATGAATAGAACTGCACCATACTTATCAGTTCTGTCAATAAATGTCAATGGACTGAATTCACCACTGAAGAGGCACAGGCTGGCTGATTGGATTAAAAACAAAAATACAAACCATCCATTGCTATCTCCAGGAGACACACGTAGCCTTGATGGACAAATCAAGATTCAAGGTTAAGGATGGAAAGCTGTATTGTAAGCAAATGGAAGTCAGAAGAAAGGAGAGGTTGCAGTCTTATTTGCAGGTATAAGTAGATTTAAAGCAACTAACATTAAGAAAGACAAAGTTGAACACTTTATACTAATCAAATGAACAATACAAGAAGAAGGAATTTCAATTTTAAATATTTATTCCCACATTTATGAAACAGACCTTGATGGGTTTGAGCAATACAATAGCCCATAACATTATAATAGTCAGAGACCCTTCTGACAGAACTGGATAGATCCTTTAAACAGAAACTAAATAAAGATAGAAAGGACTTAACTGTGACCTTAGAACAAATGGGATTAATAGACATATACAGAACATACCATCCCAAAGCTAAGGAATATACATTTTTCTTGTCAGCCCATGGTATGTATTCCAAAATTGACCACATTCTAAGATATGAATCAAACTTCAGCAAAATTAAAAGAATAGAAATTATACCTATCTTGGAGGCAGCACCTGTGGCTCAGTCAGTAGGGCGCTGGCCCCATATGCTGGAGGTGGCGGGTTCAAACCTAGCCCTGGCCAAAAACTGAAAAAAAAAAAAAAGAAATTATGCCTATCTTTGTATCAGACCATAGGGCAATAAAGGTGGAACAAAAACGCTCATCCCCACACAAGGATGTGGAAATTAAACAACTTTATGCTTAATGATAGTTGGATTCAGGAAGAGATAAAAGAGGAAATCATTAAATTCCTCAAACCTAACAACAATGAAGACACAAGTTACCAGCAAAAGCAGTCTCAAGAGGGAAATTTATCGCATTAGATGCCTACATTTGAAAAATAGAAAGAGAATGCATTAACAAACTCATGAACCATCTTCTGGAATTGGAAAAAGAAGAACAATCTAATCCCAAACCCAGCATAAGAAATTAAGTAACCAAAATTAAATCCAAGATTAATGAAATTGAAAACAAAAGAATCATTCAGAAAATTAACAGAACAAAAAGTTAGTTTTTCAAAAAAATAAATAAAATTGATAAACCTTTGGCCAGATTAACTAGAAACAGAAAAGCAAAATCTCTAATAACTTCTATCAGAAACAATAAAAGGGTGAGACAGTGCCTGTAGCTCAGTGAGTACGGCAACTGCCCCATATACTGAGGATGGCAGGTTCAAATCCAGCCCTGGCCAAACTATAACAAAAAATAGCCTGGCATTGTGGTGGACGCCTGTAGTCCCAGCTACTTGGGAGGCTGAGGCAAGGGAATCGCCTAAGCCCAAGAGTTGGCGGTTGCTGTGAGTTGTGATGCCATGGCACTCTACCAAGGGCGACAAAGTAAGACTCTGTCTCTAAAAACAAATAAACAAAAAAAAAAGGGGGGGGGAATAACAGATGCCATAGAGATACAAGAGATCATCTCTGAATAGTATAAGAAACTCTATGCCCAGAAATTTGATGATTTGGAGAAAATGGATCAATACCTAGAATCACATCCTCTCCCTAGACTTAATCAAGAAGAAATAGATCTCTTGAATAGACTGATTTCAAGAACTTATATTGAAGAAACAATAAAACATCTCCCAAGGAAAAAAAGCCCTGGCCCAGATGGCTTCACACCAGAATTCTATCAAACTGTCAAAGAAGAGCTTATACCCATACTGCAAAAATTTAAATTATTCCAAAAATTTGAGAAGGAAGGAATCTTCCCCAACATATACAAAGCAAACATCACCCTGATAAATACCCAACTAAAAAGGAGAATTTCAGATAATTTCACTAATGAATATAGATGCAAAAATTCTCAGTAAAATCCTAGCCAATAGATGACTGCTACACATTTAAAAAATCATTCATCATGATCAAGTAGGTTTCATCCCAGGGATGCAAGCCTGGTTTATAAATGTAATTCACAATGGCCGGGCGTTGTGGCGGGCGCCTGTAGTCCCAGCTACTTGGGAGGCGGAGGCAGGAGACTCGCTTGAGCCCAGGAATTGGAGGTTGCTGTGAGCTTGATGCCAGGGCACTCTACCCAGGGTGACAGCTTGAGGCTCTGTCTCAAAAAAAAAAAAAATAAATAAATGTAATTCACCATATCAACAGAAGCAAAAACTAAAGACCATGTGATTCTTCAAATAGTTGTAGAAAAATCATTCAGTACAATTCAGTAACCTTTCCTAATTCGAACACTTAAGAATTTAGGCATCGGTGGCACATTTCTGAATCTGATCAAAGCCATGTATGACAAACCCACAGCTAATATTATACTGAATGGAGTAAAACTTTTCTAAGCTTTTCCACTTAGAACTGAAAGCAGACAAGGCTGTCCTCTAGGAGTCCTAGATATTCCTACAGGCTGTGTTACAGGTTTTATGTTTTGAAGGATGGCATTGTGACATAAAAATAACACTTGGGGAGGCCAAGGCAGGAGGATCGCTTGAGCTCAGGAATTCCAAGCCAGACAAGACCGAGATTTGCTCTCTACTAAAAATAGAAAACTTAACTGGGCTTTGTGGCAGGCTTCTGTAGTCCCAGGTACTCCATAGGCTGAGGCAAGGGGATTGCTCGAGCCCAGGAGCTGTGCTGATGCCACAGGTTTGAGGCTCTGTCTCAAAAACACAAAACCAAAAAACCCCACTTGGATTTAGTCGCTCTGGTAACTCCATGTCGACTCTAGTAATCAAGCATGCTTGTGGCTCTGCCGTTCTGCTTTTACTCCTTCTCTCCTAGATTCTTTTCCTTGTTTTGCTACTGGTTAATTCCATCTCTGCTGTGTGTCTCTCCCCCTTGACTTCACTTACGCATGGCTGCTGATGCCTTCTGATTCTGCCCCCTACCTGCTCTCCGTGTTGTTTCTCTTCCATCTGTCTTCTGTCTGTCTGCCTTGCTTTAAAACTTCCCAGGCATAAAGAAGAAAAGTCAGCGTTGCTCATTTGTCAGTATTCAGTTCGGAGTGCCTTGGCTGAGCAGAGGCTCCTTCTGTGTAGGCCTATGGAGAGATGCCATTTTTAGGTTAAGTGACCGCCTCTGCTTCTGTGCTGAGGGAAGCGGAGCAAATGGTACAAAGCCCAACAACCTATAAATTCAGAAACTCTCAGAACTCTGAGAAGGGGACTGTGGATCTGTCAAGGAGGTCCCTTACTACCTATCTGAGACATTAGCCACAAACCCTGCTGAGGTTGTTAGAGAACTCTGTGGTGAACTTACAGGTTTATTACCCCATCCCTGCACCCCACTCCCACCCCTGACCCTTTCCCAGTGTACATGGTGGTCAGCTGTGGCAGAGATCGGTCTAATTTTATTTCCCCTTCTCCTGAGCACATAACTATAGTATGATTTGCCAATGGAATGTGGATGAGGTGATGTGTGCCCCTTCTAGGCCTGGTCCATGGAACCTCCCCTGTGTGATTCAGGCTTTTTCCCCTTACAGCTTGATACAGCAAAGTGACCCTGGAAGCTACATGTTGATAATAAGGGGACTCTAGGTGGAAGGAGCTGGGTCTTTGAATGACATTTTTGGAGGAAAGCCATTCATTGATCAAGAAATCCATTTTGGATTTAATGGAAGCCATCTCCATGACTGTTGTGTTAAGCCACAGGAGGTTAGCAGTTGGTATAATGGTGACTATTATTCTCACATAGTGGCAATACCAAATTTGATTCACAGGGACCTGCCCCTAGATATGTTGGTGAGTTACTTCATAGGCTGAAGCTGGCTAACAGGGTAACCCCTTCAGAGAGGGCTGATGGGGTATAGAAGAGCCATCGTTTTTATAATACTGTTCCTGTTCAGCACTACGTGAAGAATGTCTTCCTTTAAGACTTCTTCCACAAATCACAAGTGGTGGATATCAGATATATTTGTAGAGTTGCATGAGAGAGTTCAGCAGTTTTTTGAAATTACCCCCAAATTTATGTGAGGGAGAGTGAGAAGAGAGGTGGGGGTTAATTACTAGTGGTGCCACTTTCTACACAGAGCAAGTATACTCCATCTTCGCTATAGTCATTGTAGCAATGGAATTCGGGGTTCTATATATTCTAGGCAGAGGGAGTGACAGAAACTTCATCTGATCTTCATACATAGAAAGGCAAGATGTCTGTGGGAGAGGCGAGAAAGAGAAGTGGCTATGAAAGAAAGGTTTGGCCTCAGCAGCAGGGTCCTGGTAGTATGGGAATTCATTATTCTTTATCTTTGAAGGAATTAGAAGCAAGTGTTTAGAGGTGCCACTACATGATGTAGTAATGAACCATGCCAGAAGCCAGCTTATAATTGCTGTCATTCAAGCAAGGTTTTGGTTAATTTAAAGGCATGGCCGCCACACCAACTCCTAACCTGTAGCCTTCTTCTTTTTCATTTTTTGATTTACTGAGAAGTCACACTCGAATGTTTATTTTTTCTGAGAACTACTGAGTGCATTTTGTTATAGTCTCTAGCCTTCCACTAAGAGCTAATTTTAGGCCATCTTTCCTTTGCTCTAACTCCCAATTTTTTTTTTTTTTAGAGACAGAGTCTTATTTTGTCGCCTTCGGTAGAGTGCCGTGGCGTCACAGTGCACAGCAACCTCCAGCTCTTGGGCTTAGGCAATTCTCTTGCCTCAGCCTCCTGAGTAGCTGGGACCACAGGTGCTCACCACAACACCTGGCTATTTTTTGTTGCAGTTTGGCCGGGGCCCGGTTCGAACCCACCACCCTCTGTATATGGGGCCGGCGCCCTACTCACTGAGCCATAGGCACCGCCCATATACTTACGTTTTTAAATGAAAGCCTATATTTCTTTCTCTCCTAAGTTATAAACTTATGGAAAATAAAATGTGTTTAAGATTTGGGTTCTATAACGCATGCAACATTGTCTTTTTTTCTATAAACAGTGCCAATAATATTAGTTGAGGGTATGTAACTAGTTATATGATGTTATTAGGAATGAATGTGTAGAGGTGGGCTGGAGCCAGTCAGTGAATTATCTTGTTTGCTGCACTAAAGAGCCTGCATTTCATTATGTAAGCAATACAAATCCATACATGCAGAGGAGTGAGAACACCAAGTTTGGGTTTTTACAAAGGAAATGCAAGCCAGATGCAGCGGTATTTACCTGTAGTCCCAGCTACTCTGGAGGCTGGGACAGGAGGATTGCTTGAGCCCAGGAGTTGGAGGTTTCAATGAACTATGATGATGCCACTGCATTTTAGCCTGGGCAACAGAGCAAGACTCTGTCTCAAACAAAAGAAAAGAAAAAATACAACACAACAAAAAAGATAAAATAAGAAAATAGTACAAAATGTATTATTAGAAACATGGTGAGATCTCAAAAAAGAAAGAAAGAAAATTGCAGTTGTAGGATTGTAGACAGGTTGGCTTGTGGACTAGAGCAATAGTTCCTAATTTTGGGTTCACTTTAGAATCACTTGGGGAGTTCTAAACACACACATGCCTGAGAAAAATGGGCAAAAGACTTGAACAGGGACTTAAAGAACAAATTTAATTGACACCTGACCAAAGGATCAAAATTTTATTTTTAACAACTGATACACAGGTAAAGTGGCTCCTCCCAAGTTGCAGAGCTACCAGGGCCTGACCCAGCCCCAGACCTACACTCACCTAAGTCAGGCACCCAGTAAACCATGATGCTCCTGCTATAGGGGAGACCTCCTGCCGTTAGAGGTTCTGTGTCCAGGGAGCTCTTGATAGTGTAAACGAGGTGAGTGCTGACTCCACATGGGTATTTTAAGAAAGTATTTTTCTAACACAGTTAGGCAGAGTCCATGTGTCAATGGCTCATCTCCTAAAGTAGAGTTTATTCCAGGAATGTAAAACTAGTTTTATTGGTAAGTTTTTTTTTATATTTGTATTATTTTATTATTTTATTTTTAATTATTATGGGTACATAATAGTTGTATATCTTTATAGTGTACACATGATGGGTATTTTGGGGAGTTTTCATGTAAATTTTTCATTTCAGATGGGTCCATACAATGAAGTTACATTCTTTGTCATGTGATATTTTGATATGGGTGTACAATGTGAATTAATCAAATCAGGATAATGGGGATGTTTTTAAATGTAATTCATCCTATAAATAGATCTGAGATAAGAGGCATTTGACAGAATTCAACATAGTTATAATTTTAAAGATTCACTAAAGTAGAAATTGAAGAAATACAATCAACATAAAATACGTCCGAGTCAAGATCTTTTTTTTTTTTTTTGAGACAGAGTCTCACTTTGTTGCCCTTGGTAGAGTGTTGTGGAGTCACAGCTCACAGCAACCTCAAACTCTAGTGGTTAAGTGATTCTCTTGTCTCAGCCTCCCGAGTAGCTGGGACTACAGGTGCCTGCCACAA
>CAUYRH010157602.1:0-12722 GCA_963574655.1 Perodicticus potto | reverse complement strand
GAACACAGGCTAGGCCTGCCAAACAGCAATGACAACTACAACAAAAAAATAGCCGGGTATTGTGGCGGGCACCTGTAGTTCCAGCTACTTGGGAGGCTGAGGCAAGAGAATCACTTAAGCCTAATAATTTGAGGTTGCTGTGAGCTGTAATGCCATAGCTCTCTACTGAGGGTGACATACTGAGACTCTATCTCAAAAGAAAAAAAAAAAAAAAGTATTTCATGAGAGATAAATTTGTGAAAAATGAAAAATTTTTAAATTTTTAATTCTTTTTTTTTTTTTTGAGACAGAGTCTCAAGCTGTCACCCTGGATAGAGTGCTGTGGCATCACAGCTCACAGCAACCTCCAATTCCTGGGCTCAAGCGAGTCTCTTGCCTCTGCCTCCCAAGCAGCTGGGACTACAGGCGCCCGCCACAATGCCTGGCCATTTTTTTTTGTTGTTGTTGCAGGCGTCATTGTTGTTTGCCATTTTTTTTTTTTTTGTTTGCAGGCGTCATTGTTGTTTGGCGGGCCCGAGCTGGATTCGAACCCACCAGCTCAGGTGTACGTGGCTGGCGCCTTAGTCCGTTGAGCCATAGGTGCCGAGCCAAAAAATTTTTAAATTTTATATTAAACATTTTTTAAAAGGCGGCCAGGCATGGTGGCTCACATCTGTAATTCTGTCACTCTGGGAGGATGAGGCAGGTGGATTGCTTGAGTTTGAGACCATCCTGAGCAAGAGCAAGACCCAGTCAGTACTAAAAATACAAAAACTAGCCAGGCATAGTGGTGGGCACCTATAGTCCCAGATGGCTGAGGAGAGAGGATTGCTCAAGCCCCAGAGTTTGGAGTTGTTATGAGCCATGATGCCACATCACTCTACCCAGGTGAGAGTGAGACTGCCTCAAAAAAACAAACAAAAAAATCCCCAAAGACAAAAAAAATATTTTAAAAAAGGAAACCTCTAGGAAAATAGAGATGTTAATTTCTTATACCTTTTTGTTTAAGTTACTAGGAAAAACCATCATCATCTATTTTGAAATCAAAACTAAGTTGTGAATGGAATTTACTACATCAAGTAACAGTAATTTTCACTATTAGGTATTCAGGCAGAATACAGGTGAATATTTGCTGTATCTGTTATATTTGGGGGTGAGGGACTGTCTTAAGCGCCAGTTAGTTAGATTGTAGATAACTATCAGTAACTACCTAGAGCACTTTAATATGCCAGGCACTGTGTGCCAAGCACTTTATATACGCTATACAAAGGGTGCCAAAAAAAAAAAAAAGTATACACATTTTAAGAAAGAAAAAAACTGTATTAAATTTGTAATGTTCAAGTCCAATTGACTTCTACAATTACAAAAGGTGCTCAGTGTGACCTGAATTCATCTTTTGTTATCACTGTATATTAAGTATTACAATTTTAATACGTTTTTTCTTTTCTTAAAATGTGTATTCATTTTTTTGGCATCCTCTGTATATTAAGGAAGGGATAACTTCCATTTTTCAAAGAGTTTAAATTCAGAGTGGCTACTTTCAAGGTCACCTGAGATTTGATAGAAGTAAGATTTAAATATAGGTCTGTATACCTTCCTGTCTCCCTAATCACTAATTACAAAATCTACATATGTAATGGCCTTTATGGCTCCCACCAGGAAGACATCTGAGAGTTTCATGAACTATCACTTCACTGGTTTTACTGTTGTTTATCCTATAGAAGTCCTTGAAGGAAAACAAACAGAATCACACAATATAAACCATCCCTAACAATATGATGTCATGTTTTATGCAACAGGTCAATCAATGTAAATAATAAATGTTAAAATAAGTCTGTTTATAGCAATAAATGATCTAGCCACAAGATGTCCTCGCAAACTAATAATACATACCAAGCAGAAAGAAGGCATAAACTCATTTACCAGTCTTTACATTAGACATTGGCAATATAAAAATAGACGAGACTTTATCCCTACTCTTAGGGGGTTCTGTTTAAAGAAAGACAAGTATATAAACTACACTGGTGGAAATAATTGCAGAAAGAAAAAATGCAGGTGTCTTGATGTAAAGGTATCTAATTTTTAGAAGTATATGTTTTCAGGAAGAGACATTAGGAAAGCTTCCTAGAGAATGATATTTGAGTCTGAAAAACAGGCAGATGTTAGCCAGGTGAAAATGGGGGGGACAGTTCAAGAAGTAGAATCAAATATGAAAGCCTTATGGCTTTATAGCCTTAAAGTACTAAGGTACTTTAGTGTAGAGCTTAGTTCTTCAAATTCCATTTGGTTATTGTTGGCTAGGATGACAAAAGATAAGATAAATGTCAGTGGTTAGATTTTCTAGTGAAGAGTACGGTTTTCTTTTCTTTCCTTTATTTATTTATTTTTTTTGGAGACAGAGCCTCAAGCTGTCGCCCTGGGTAGAATGCGGTGGCATCACAGCTCACAGCAACCTGCAACTCCTGGGCTCAACCGATTCTCCTACCTCCACCTCCCAAGTAGCTGGGATTACAGGCGCCTGCCACAACGCCTGGCTATTTTTTGGTTGCAGCCATCTTTGTTGTTTGGCGGGCCTGGCTGGATTCGAACCCGCCAGCTCAGGTGTATGTGCCTTAGCTGCCTGAGCCACAGGTGCGAGCCGTTTCTTTCTTTCTTTTTTTTTTTTAGACAGAGTCTCATTTTGTCATCCTTGGTAGAGTGCATGGCATCATAGTTCACATAAACCTCAAACTCTAGGGCTCAAGTGATTCTCTTGCCTCAGCCTCCTGAGTAGCTGGGACTACAGTGCCCACCACAATGCCTGGCTATTTTTCGAGACAAGGTCTCACTCTGGCTTAGGCTAGTCTTGAACCTGTGAGCTCAGGTAATCTACCTGCCTTGGTGTCCCAGAGTGCAAGGATTACAGTAGTGAGCCACCGGGCCCAGCCTCCCCCTTCTTTCTTTTTTTTTTGAGACATAGTCTTCCTCTGTCTTCTAGGCTATAGTGCAGTGGTGCCATCATAGCTCACTGTAACTTCAAACTTGTGGGCTCAAGTGATCCTCCTGCCTCAGACTCTTGAGTAGCTGGGACTACAGGCATGTAACACCATGCCTGGCTAATTTTTCTATTTTTTGTAGAGATGGCTTCTTGCTGTGTGGCTTAGGCTAGTCTCAAACTCCTGGCCTCAAGCAATCCTCCCACCTCAACCTCCCAAAGTGCGAGGGTTATAGGCATAAGCTACCATGCCTGGCCCCGGAATACTGGTTTTAAAGTTTGGTTTTTTTTTGAGAGAGTCTCACTGTCATCCTCAGTAGAGTGTTATGGTGTCATAGCTCACAACAACCTCAAACTCTTGGTCTCAAGTGATTCTTTTGCCTCAGCCTCCCAAGCAGCTGGGACTACAGGCTCCTGCCACAATGCCCAGCTATTTTTTGTTGCAGTTGTCTTTATTGGTTAGCTGGCCTGGGCCGGGTTCGAACCTGCCACCTTCGGTGTACATGGCTGGCGCTGTAACCACTGTGCTACACGTGCCAAACCTGTTTTTTTTTTCTTTTTTTCTTTTCCCCAAGGATACACGAAATAACAAAATCAGTTTAAAACTTACATTTGAATACAAATAATTTTGTTCTAGTCCACCTGATATGGCAAGGCAAATGCTTTTCTTTTTTTTGACAAATGCTTTTATGTGCTGTGAATTCTCGTCTCCTTAATTACAATAAAAGAATTACACCAATGAAAGAATGTCTTATGTAAGCTCTCAGAGTTATTAAGTAGTCTTGTGGGGAAAGAAGCCAAAGCAGAGCTAACTTCTTTCTAATGAAGAATAGGGTGGGGAGAGATTTAAAAATAGATCTCAGCCTCAGTCAAGACATGGGTGAGGCTCAGCGCCTGTAGCACAGTAGTTAGGGCACCAGCCACATGCACCGAGGCTGGCAGGTTTGAGCCTGGCCGGGGCCAGATAAACAACAATGACAACTACAACAACAACAACAAAATGGCAGGGCGTTGTGGTGGGTACCTGTAGTCCCAGCTACTCGGGAGGCTGAGGCAAGAGAATTGCTTAAGCCCAAGAGTTTGAGGTTCCTGTGAGCTGTGACACTACGGCACTCTACCCAGAGCAACAGCAAAAAAGACATGGGTGATACAGCATACATTTTGGTTATTATTACTATTATTATAGTTATTAACAATAACTATAGTTATCCATTTATTAATAGCTAACTGTGTTAGAGACCATGCAGAGCAATTTTACATGCATGTTTCAATCCGCAATGTTTGAGGTGAATACTATTATCATGTTTACTTTATGGATGAGAGAAATTTGACTTGGAGGGCTCGGCGCCTGTGGCTCAACGGGCTGAGGCGCCAGCCACGTACACCTGAGCTGGTGGGTTCGAATACCAGCCCTGGCCACCAAACAACAATGGTGGCTGCAACCAAAAAATGGCCAGGTGTTGTGGCGGGCGCCTGTAGTCCCAGCTACTTGGGAGGCAGAGACAGGAGACTCGCTTCAGCCCAGGAATTGGAGGTTGCTGTGAGCAGTGATGCCACGACACTCTATCCAGGGTGACAGCTTGAGGCTCTGTCTCAAAAAAAAAAAAAAAAAAAAAAATTGACTTGGAGGCCTCAGGTTCAACCATTATGCAAAACAGCCTTCCCCTTGTATCTCACCTGGACTGCTGCAGACAACTGGGTCCTGGTTCACTAGATGTCTTGAGGGAAGATAGGTGTGGAGGCTTTTATGATGTCCTGAGGCTGGAAATTTACCTTCCATGGCCTAACAAGATAGAGAATTGCCCAGATAGGTTCTATTCCTGGGATTCTGTGTGTTTGACAAGGGCAGCAGGTTGGCAAGAACCTTTATGGCTCAGCACTGTCTGACATAATGGGCTCCTCAGTTTATTACAATTGTCTTACACATGGCACACACATATATAATCACCTGTCTTTTTTTTTTTTTGGTAGAGACAGTCTTACTTTATGGCCCTCGGTAGAGTGCCGCGGTATCACACTGCTCACAGCAACCTCCAACTGCTGGGCTTAGGCAATTCTCTTGCTTCAGCCTCTCAAGTAGCTGGAACTACAGGCGCCTGCCACAATGCCCAGCTATTTTTGTTGTTGTTGCAGTTTGGCCGGGGCTGGGTTTGAATCTGCCACCCTTGGTATATGGGGCCGGCGCCTTACCAAATGAGCCATAGGTGCCGCCCTCACCTATACTTTTTAAAAATTTTTTGAAGACAAGAGTTTCACTCTGTCACCCTGGGTAGAGTGTTGTGATGTCATCATAGCTCACAGCAACCTCAAACTCTTGGGCTCAAGTGATCCTCTTACCTCAGGCTCCTGAATAGCTGGGACTTTAGGCAACATCGGTCTCTTTTCTATATGTGGCCTTCAATGTGCTCTTTACCATACCTCATCCACTCACATGAGCTTAGAGGACTCATGTTGCCACATGGCAGCTCCTTGTCCCCCACCCCAATATCTGGGCTCAAATTCCATCGTAATACTCCATGGACAAACACACTCTCCTTTTTCTTACCTTTTCAGTAAAAATAGCAATAAGGCCTACCTAATAACTGCAAACAAAATGTTATTCATCATTGAGACAGTCCTTATGTGAAGTTTTTTTTTTTTTTTTTTTTTTTGAGACAGAGCCTCAAGCTGTCACTCTGGATAGAGTGCCGTGGCATCACAGCTCACAGCAACCTCCAATTCCTGGGCTCAAGCGAGTCTCCTGCCTCTGCCTCCCAAGTAGCTGGGATGACAGGCGCCCGCCACAACGCCCGGCCAATTCTTGGTTGCAGCCGCCATTGTTGTTTGCGGCCCGGGCTGGATTCGAACCCGCCAGCTCAGGTGTACATGGCTGGCGCCTTAGCCCATTGAGCCACAGGTGCCGAGCCCTTATGTGAAATTCTGTGCAGAACTGAGAAATATCTTTAGGCCTTAATGTTTCAGATTACTATGGTCTTTCAAAAGAGTGATGACTATCACCGTGACTGCTGCAGCTTACCACCACTGCCTCTGCTGAACAAAGAAATGTATGTCTCTGGCTCAGTAAGGTTTTCTCTAATGGGCCTAAAAGTAGGAATCTGGCTTGTGGCATGAGAAAATCTGTGCACATACAAAAATGTGAGCCACCTAAGAAAGAAGACCATATGTAGTGTGAAAGACTATACATATGAACAGAAGCACAAAGAACAGACAATTAGTAGATGAGAATTTTGTATGCATGTATCTGTGAAAGTCTGTTTTCAAGCAATTTGCCCTAATAGACATTGCTGATGCCAGGGTAGGTGGGTGGGTTACATTGCAGATGCCAGGAAGTGTGTCTGAGGTCAATGCATGAATGTATTTATATACATATAAGGAGGAAGAGAGGTAAAAAGGCAGGATGTGACAGCAACAAAAATAGATGACAGTTAAGTTAAAGGGACTCTAAAAGGGCATATACTATAAAAGTCCTGTGCTTCAACCATGTTGCCATTATCAGTTCAGAATTTCTGCTTTATAATAATGTATGTCACAGGTGGCTATAGCTTAATGGTTAACAGCACTGGCTCCAGAAGCAGACTGAAGCCCTTAATTGAGGTTTCCTCTCTGGTAAAGTGAAGATAATAATAGCATTGCCCTTATAGGGTTTTGTAAAAATTAAGATAAAATTTAAATTAAGTAGTTAGGTCAAGGCCTAGTATACCATAAGTAATAAAAAAACATTTTAATTTGCATCCTCCTCAAAATTATTTGTATAAAGGGCCCCAGGTACAAGAGGATTCTCCCCTTGGGAAGCCTCACCAGGCAGCCTGTGGCCACAGGGTACGGGCTGAATCCCTTGCATCTGGCAGCCTTTTAATCCTAAAATCAACATTTTACCCCAAGGGAAGCTCTTGGCATTTTCTCCCAAGCCTGCCTATATATAGATGAGAGAAATCGTTATGTCATAATGCTACACCCTTCCACTGTTTCCAAAGAAAATGAGGAAGAGTAATGAAGCCAGCTGTCCCAGGGAGAGCAATACTCTGTGTTAATTTGAGACTTTAAGAGGTTTTTGGAGGTAGTAAGATAGGCATCTTCACACCAGTTATTTTTTATTTTATTTTATTTTTTTTTGAGACAGAGTCTCACTAAGTTGCTCTCAATAGAGTGCCATGGCGTCACAGCATACAGCAACTTCAAACTCTTGGGCTTAAGTGATTCTCTTGCCTCAGCCTCCCAAGTAGCTGGGACTACAGGTGCCCGCCACAATGCCCGGCTATTTTTTTGTTGTAGTTGTCATTGTTTGGCAGGCCCAGGATAGTTCGAACCCGCCAGCTCTGGTGTATGTGGCTGGCACCCTAGCCACTGAGCTATAGGCACCGAGCCTTCACACCAGTTATTGAGCACAAGTTCTAGAAACTGGTTTAAAACTGCACAGCTATGGATACACTTGATGGAAAAGGCTACTACGGACCCAGAAATGTAACTGGGTCGCAACCCAGCGAGTTTTGGGGCATCCTATGGAACTTGAATATTACACCCAATCCAAATGAACATTAAAAGCTGACCTCAGGCGAAACTTACTAAATACAGAATATAAGTGTCTTCATACAATAACTAAGAAAATGCCACGAAGGGTATGTTAAACAGTTTGATGAAAACATTTCAGATTGTATATGAAACCAGCACATTGTACCCCTTGATTGCACTAATGTGTGCAGCTATGATTTAATAAAAAAAAAAAAAGTTGATCTCACTGGAATTTTCTTTATGCAAAGGAGTCCTCCTGGTATTTACTGGGTGTCCAAGAAACTGTGTTTTTAACAAGTTCAGTTCATTAACCTGTTACAATGATCTAGAAACTGAACAGGCCTGGTATGGGGGCTCACACCTGTAAACCTAGAATTCTAGGAGGCTGAGGCAAGAGAATCCCTTGAGCTCAGGAGTTCAAGACCAGTCTAAGCAAGAGCAAGATCCCATCTCTACTAAAAATAGAAAGATTAGCCAGGTGTAATACCAGCTAATTGGGAGGTTGAGGCAGGATGATCCTTTGAACCCAGGAGTTGGAGGTTGCTGTGAGCTAGGCTGATGCCACAGCACTCTAGCCTGAGTGACAGAGAAAGATTCTGTCTCAAAAAATAAATAAAAAACAAATACATTTTTTCTTTTCTTTTTTTTTTTGAGACAGAGCCTCAAGCTGTCACCCTGGATAGAGTGCTGTGGCATCACAGCTCACGGCAACCTCCAATTCCTGGGCTCAAGTGAGTCTCCTGCCTGTCTCCCAAGTAGCTGGGACTACAGGTGCCCGCCACAACGCCCGGCCATTTTTTTGGTGGCAGCTGTCACTGTTGTTTGGCAGGCCCGGGCTGGATTCGAACCGCCAGCTCAGGTGTATGTGGCTGGTGCCTTAGCCTGTTGAGCCACAGGCGCCGAAACAAATACATTTTTTAAAAAAAGAAATCGGATAAGAAGTTATGTCATCTTGGTATAAGCTGTGTTTTCCACAGGTAAACCTATTTATATCGCTATTTCTAAAAATTCAGTAAGTTTTAAAATCTATTGAATGTTGGCTTGGCACTTGTGGCTCAACGGGCTAAGGCACCAGCCACGTACACCTGAGCTAGAGGGTTTGAATCCAGCCCGGGCCCACCAAACTATAATGACGGCTGCAACCAAAAAATGGCTGGGCGTTGTGGCAGGCGCCTGTAGTCCCAGCTACTTGGGAGGCAGAGGCAGGAGACTCTCTTGAGCCCAGGAATTAGAGGTTGCCGTGAGCTGTGATGCCACAGCACTCTATCCAGGGCGACAGCTTGAGGCTCTGTCTCAAAAAAAAAAAAAAAAAAATATATATATATATATATATACACATATATATATACTGAATGTTGAATACTAATATAAATGTGAGAATTTCATAGTGTTTTGTTTTGAGGTGAGACATTTGCTATGGTTTATAAAAGGTATTTTCCTATTCAGACTGCAGGGCTATTTGGGGATCTACAAATAAATGTGATTTCGAACAGCTTCAATTTTTGATATACAAAAGGTTAATAAACTTTAAGTTAAATGTATGATATTATTCAGTAGAAAGAATATATTTTTCCTTTTAACTCCTCTTTTTTAAAATTTTTTTATAGAGACAGAGTCTCACTTTATTGCCCTCCGTAGAGTGCCGTGGCGTCACATAGCACACAGCACCCTTCAACTCCTGGGCTTAGGTGATTTTCTTGCCTCAGCCTCTAGAGTAGCTGGGACTACAGATGCCTGCCACAATGCCTGGCTATTTTTTTGTTGCAGTTTCGCCAAGGCTGGGTTTGAACCTGCCACCTCTGGTATATGGGGCCGGTGTCCTACTCCTTTGAGCCACAGGTGCCGCCCTCCTTTTAACTTTTTACAAATTCTATATTTAATGTTTAAAAACTATAGAAAAAAAAGATGTGATGTAAAATGCCCTACCCACTGAGCCACAGATGCTGCCCTCCTTTTAATTTTTTTTTTTTCTTTGCAGTTTTTGGCCAGGGCTGGTTTGAACCTGCCACCTCCAGTATATGGGGCCGGCGCCTTACTCCTTTGAGCCACAGGCGCCACCCTCCTTTTAACTTTTTACAAATTCTGTATCTAATGTTTAAAAAGCATAGAAAAAAAGATGTCATGTAAAAATGTGTGGAAATTCTAACTAAGGTATTAATCACTTGTAACACAAACCTATTCTTATGGTAAAAGGAAAAAAAAACTACTGGCATCGTTTGGCAAGGATTTTCTTAATTGTTCCTATTGCTGGGTGGCGCCTGTGGCTCAGTGAGTATGCTGGCCCCATTTACTGACAGTGGTGTGTTTAAACCCGGCCCTGGCCAAACTGCAACAACAAAAAAAATAGCTGGGCGTTGTGGTGGGCGCCTGTAGTCCCAGCTACTCGGGAGGCTGAGGCAAGGGAATCGCCTAAGCCCAGGACTTGGAGGTTGCTGTGAGCTGTGTGACGCTACTGTGGGCTATAAGGTGAAACTGTCTCTACAAAAAAAAAAAAAAAAAATTGTTTCTATTGCTAAAGTAAATGATGACCTAATTATTAAATTCAAAAGAATACTTGGCAGCCCCTCTTTCTCTGAAGTGACATCACAGCGTTTGGTGACAATGAAAACCTTAACTCTGGCTTGGTGCCTGTGGCTCAAGCGGCTAGGGGGCCAGTCACATACACTTGAGCTGGTGGGTTCAAATCCGGCCCGGCCCACCAAGCAACAATGATGGCTGCAACCAAAAAATAGCCGGGCATTGTGGCGGGCGCCTATAATCTCAGCTAGTTGGGAGGTGGAGGCAGGAGAATCGCTTGAGCCCAGGAATTGGAGGTTGCTGTGAGCTGTGATACCACAGCACTCTACCCAGGGTGATAGCTTGAGGCTCTGTCTCAAAAAAAAGGAAAACCTTAACTCCCAGGACTCTACCTCATTCTGGTTTTCCTCCTACCCCACTCCTCAGTTTCTTTTGCTGTCTCTTACTAGAAGTCTTAGAATTAAATAACCATTCAGACTCCAAAGACTACCAAAGACAACATATGATAACAGAATTACTCAGAATATAAGACAAGTTTTCTAAATGTAGGCACTTTATGGGCTTTTATGCAGATAACCTGGGTTTAGATCCCACTTACTAGCTATATGACCTTAGAAAAGTTAAGCCTCCACTTTCTTGTGTGTAAATGGAGATAATAATATTAAAGCCACGCACTGAATGACGTTGTGGTCAACAATACACTGCATACAAGACAGTGGTCTCATGATAATGAAGCTGAAAAATTCCTAGTTGTAGCCATTGAAACACATTATGCACGTTTGTGGTAACGCTGGTGTAAACAAACATATTGCCCTGCCAGTTACATGAAAGTACAGTACATACAATTATGAATAGTACATAATACTTGATTAATGATACCAAACAACTGTTACTGGTTTACATATTTACTATCCTATAATTTCTGTCCTTATTTTAAAATGTGCTCCTTCTACTTATAAAAAAAAAGTTAACTGTAAAATAGCCCTAGGCAGGTGCTTCAGAAGTCATTATTATTCCAGGAGAGGACAGCTTCAGGTGTGTTACTGTCCCCGAAGACCTCTTAGGACAAGATGTGGAGGTGGATCATAGTTATACTGATAATCTTGGCCCTGTGTAGGCCTAGGTTAAAGGGTGTGTGTCATAGTTTTTACCTAAAAAAGATTAAAAAGTAAAAAGAGAAAAAAAAATTAAATAGTAAAAAGCTTATAGAGCAAGTATATATAGAACACATTTTTGGCTCGGTGCCTGTGGCTCAAGGGGCTAAGGCACCAGCTGCATACACCTGAGCTGGCGGGTTTGAATCCAGCCCAGGCCCACCAAACAACAATGGTGGCTACAACCAAAAAATAGCCGGGTGTTGTGGCGGGCGCCTGTAGTCCCAGCTACTTGGGGGAGGCAGGAGAATCTCTTGAGCCCAGGAGTTGGAGGTTGCTGTGAGCCGTGATGCCACAGCACTCTGCCCAGGGTGACAGCTTGAGGCTCTGTCTCAAAAAAAAAAAGAACATATTTTTATTCTTTTTTTTTTGCAGTTTTTGGCTGGGGCTGGGTTTGAACCTCCGGCATATGAGGCTGGCGCTCTACTCTTTTGAGCCACAGGCGCCGTCCATGGAACACATTTTTGTATACTTATACAATGTGTTTGTGTTATAAGCTAAGTGTTATTACAAAAGAGTCAAAAAGCTAATTACACTAAGTTAAAATTATTATTGAAGAAAAAATTTAAATAAAGTTAGTGTAGCCTAAATGTACAATGTTTATATAGTGGTGTACATTAATGTCCTAAGTCTTCACATTCACTCATTCACTTACCCAGAATAACTTCCAGTCCTGCAAGTTCCACTCATGGTAGGTTCCCCATACAGGTGTGCCATTTTTTTTTTTATCTTTTTTTAATCTTTCATGCCCTATTTTTATGTATGTATGCATGTATTTATTTTTTGAGACAGAGTCTCACTATGTCGCCCTTGGTAGAGTGCCGTGGCATCGCAGCTCACAGCAACCTCCAACTCTTGGGCTTAAGCAATTCTCTTGCCTCAGCTTCCCGGGTAGCTAAGACTATTGGCACCCACCACAAAGCCTGGCTATTTTTAGAGGCGAGGTGTCACCCTGGCTCAGGCTAGTCTTGAACTTGTGAGCTCAGGTTCCATCCATCCACCTCTACTTCCCAGAGTGCTAGGATTATAGGTGTGAGCCACCGTGCCCTGCCTATGCCCTATTTTTATTGAACTTTCTTTATAACCATGTTTGTTTTTTATTATTATTTTTTAAGAGACACAGTCTCATTCTGTCACCCTCAGAAGAGTGCTGTGGCATCATAGCTCACAGCAACCTCCAGCTCTTGGGCTTAGGTGATTTTCTTACCTCTGCCTCCCAAGTAGCTGGGACTATTTATTATTTTTTTTTTTAACTTAGATGGAGTCTCACTCTCTTGCCCTGGGTAGAGTGCTGTGGCATCAGAGATCACAGCAACTTCAAACTCTTTTTCTTTTTGAGACAGCGTTCCACTATGTCATCCTTGGCAGAGTGCCATGGCATCACAGCTCACAGCAACCTCCAACTCTTGGGCTTAAGCAATTCTCTTGTCTCAGCTCCCAAGTAGCTGGAAGTACAGGCACTTGCCACAACACCCGGCTATTATTTGTTGTTGTTGTTGCAGTTGTCATTTTGTTTTAGTTGGCCTGGGCTGAGTTCGAACCTGCCAGCCTCAGTGTTATGTGGCCGGCACCCTGCCGACTGAGCTATG
>CAUYRH010157600.1:0-53266 GCA_963574655.1 Perodicticus potto | reverse complement strand
TCATAATAAAGATATTTGTACCAGAATGTTTATTGCAGCCCAATTCATAATTGCTAAGACGTGGAAGAAGCCCAAATGCCCATCGACCCACAAATGGATTAATAAATTGTGGTACATGTACACCATGGAATACTATGCAGCCTTAAAGAAAGATGGAGACTTTACCTCTTTTATGTTTTTATTCTTTGAATGCCTTTGATACTTCCTCCCTGTGTTTGCTAATCATTATTGACAGTTTTTCCAGCAGCTTGAGCAGCCAACTATTCTGGCCTTACTATATACTTCCAAAGCAGAGGTTCATGGACCTCTTTGGAAGGTCGGTGATGCAGATGGGTTATTGACTGCTTTGAGAATCTGAATTTAATTATGCCTTCTCTTACTCAAAAGTATACATTTCTGAAACATTTGCTACAGACTCTTCAGGTTCTGAGACCACTTGAATCTACTACAGTTCATGAAACCCAAGTTAAGACATATTTAAGAACACTTAAACTAAGGGGAGGTGTTCATCCTAAATCACTAATTTAAGATAAGGAGCAGCACTATCAATTCACATAGAAAAAATCAGGGGTAGGCAAACTGTGGCCCTCAGCTCAAGTCTAGCTGCTGTCCATCTTTACAAATAAAGTTTTATTGGGACATAGCCGTACTCATTCATTTACATATTCTCTGTGGCTTTTTTGTGTTTGTGTGCTGCAAATGCATTGTTAAGTAATTATTAAAAAGACCATCTGACTGAAACTTATAATAATTATTACATAATCCTTGATAGAAAATAGTTCGTCAAACATGGACTAAATATATAGTGTAAATATAGTGGAATTTTTCACATTTTTCATGAAGCTAAAATTCTAAAATTAATATGAATTAATAATATGACTTGGTATGTATAAAACTCAAGTCATTTTCATTTTATAAAGGGGAAAAAAATAGGAATAATAGTATAAAAGGGCCAGTCTATGGGGGATGCCTAGAGAACATCACAGAAATATGAATACATTTTAATAGAGTTATTAACATATTAGCTTTGTTTTATTTTGTTTTGTTTTGTTTCCCTGGGAGGGAGATCAAGATGATATGATGAGAATATACAGAACAGAGAATATAGAGAAAACAGTTGAACAAGGATGTTTAACCTGGAAAAAATAAATGGGAAGTGGGTAGTGGAAAGTAGAGGAAAATAATAACTCTTCTCAAATATTTGAGTGATATTTTTCACAAAAAATCATAATTTAATTCATGTTACCCCAAAAGTAGTGGCATGCAAGTAAACTTTTTTTGAAGAAAAAACAGCTCAGATTTGTAATTATTTGCTAATAATTTTTGTAGTATTTTCTAATTCTGGTGGTGCAACTATTTCCAAGGCTGAGTTCAAGCTACCAACATAAAGTTGTTCAATAGAGAGCTGAGAAGAGATGTACACAGCGGGCTTCCCCATGCACATCCAGGCCAGCACTCCAGCTCACCACTGGGCCAGAGGGCAGAGCGAGACATATGGCTTCACACTTACCTAGAGAGAAAATATAGCTCACTATAAGAAAACTTATGATTTGAAGTGCAATTCCTCAGATAACCATACATTTTTTTCTGAGAAAATGTTTCACAGAGACACTATTTGTGCTTGATGGGTTCAGTAAGTAACTAAAACGCCTATGAAAAGAATTTGTTTTAATCCTGTGCTATGGTTTATAATTTTATGATGCTCAAAGATGAGTTAAATGTATTTTAAGTACTTCTGCCGTCTTTCTGAGATAAGTTTCAGATTATTATAGTCATGGAGGTAAGGCATATATTGTTCATTCCAATCAAGAAAGGGCTATAAAATATAACTGGATAATAGGCTCTCTAAGCATAGTTATATGCATCTTTCTATTAACTTCCCATTTTATCTCAGGTAACTCTCCTTTAAGGTATTAAAATTTCATTTATTTCCTTGTTGCAAGCATCTTGATATGGAAGGTGTTCTTTGTGAAAACAAGCTAGATAACTATAGATGACACCTTCAACTCATTTGCGTATGGCTTCCTGTGGGAAAATTCCTCAGGAAAACTCCTGGACATCCATGAGACGTTGCATGAGAACCCTAAACACATCATTGGTATAAAGACGGAGTAATTTTTTTTAATGACTAAAGATAAAATGTCTTAAGACCAATTTTCTGTCACAAATTCTATTTTATGAGATGAAAAGCAAACCAAACAAACAAATTTTACAAAACTGATTTCTTACCAAGTTAAAATATTAAAGGTGACAACAGGTCTAGGCTGACTCAGCTGGTTGTTTACCCAACAGCCAATTCCTACACTTTCAGAGCTGCAGTTTTACTAGGGAGTCTTGTATGTTGGGAGGATCTGGGCTTCTATACAACCTTAAGGGGAATGTGTTAGTAGAAACTCCCTTGTTAAAGAATATTCAAAAAGCAAGGTATGTAATGTAACTCAAGTCAATGGACAATAGGAAATATCTGCTTTTGGTGTTCTGGGAAAGGAACAAAGAGACTTTATCCTTTCAGGTGTTCAAACATAAATATGAGCTTCTTTGGGCTGAGACAGCCATATTATAATCATGAGGGGTCAAGACAAAAGCCAACATTCCCGGGGTGGCAGAGAATAAAGATAAAAAGAAACTAGATGCTGAACGATGCTGTTGAATCACTGGCTAAGCCATGCCAGGAACCATGCTGCTTCTTAACTTCTTTTTATATAAAATTAAAATGAAGGTGACATAAAGACTTTCCAAGACAAACAAAAGTTGAGAAAATTCATTAACGGAAGACCTGAATTACAAAAAATACTAGAAAAAGTCCTACAGGGAGGAATATGAGACCAGCTGGACATTTTGATCTATGAAAGAAATGAAGAATTATGCGTTAGTAAAATAAGAGTAAATAGATGGCACTGTTTTTGATTTCTAGATAATTTGACTCTTTTTTTAAAGCAAAATGGGAAGAATGTATCATTTTCTTTATAAGACATGTATAAATGAGATCTGTGACAAAAATACCAAAGGAGAGGAGATATATTGTTGTAAGATCCTTTTACTACATATGAATTAGAATGCTATTACTTGAAGATAGGATTTGATAAGTTAAAGGTGTATATTACAAAGCTTTGAGTGACCACTAAACAATTAAAAAGAAGTATAACTGTGAGTTGATTATGGAAATAAAATTAAGTCATTTAAAAATTACTAAGTATGAAGAAGGAAAAGAAGAAAGGAGGAACAACAACAAAAAACCAAACAAATAGAAATCAACTAGCAAGATAGATCAAAATCCAACAATATTAATAATTGCATTAAGTATACATAGTGTAAACACTCTAATTGAAAGGCAAAGATCAATATATTTGATAGAATCACAAAACCCACCTATGTATTGTGTGTAATAAGTCTACTTTAAATCTAAAGACATAAGTAGGCTAAAAGCAAAAGGATAGAAATTAGATGTATCATGCAAATTCTAATCAAAAGTGAGTTGGTGTAGCTATATGTGTATTAATATTAGACAATGTAGATATTAGAAAAAGTAATATGCGTATTGGGATGGATAAAGAGAAACATTATATATTGACGAAGGATAAATTAAGTAAGTAGCAATTGTAAATATGAATTCACCTAATAGTAGGCTTCCAACTTTGAACTTGATATGTTCATGTACTAAGAATAATGCTTTGGGGAGGGTAGTTCCTATACATACTTGTTTCGGAAATACTGTTGGCTCTTCAAGAAATACTCATATTATTTTATAGATCCAGTAACAGATAACTTTCTTAGTTTATGATTGCTGAAATACATTTCTAAGATGAGAAATAGCATGAGTAACCATTGAGACTTCTTCTTCCTCTAGTTCTTTGGCAGTTTGACAACTTTGAGAGTAGAAAGTGTTCAGGGTCATATCTTTCAGAATACTTGGGTGCAGAGGTGAATCTTGAATATGTTTCTTAGAATATTGAATCTGAAAGTCTAGACAGATGGAAGAAAATTCACTCTGTAAAATATGGCAATTTAGTGGATCAAACTTACTCAACAGTACAGATTTCTATAAGGGAAGCATTAGGTTTGGCAGGATTTCTTTCTCCTACACATTCTTTCTCTTATTCAAATTAATATTTTAATTTTAGCTTAAAAGAATGATTATGCTGTTTCATAAAGCAGAGTTAATCAGATTAAATATAAAATCAACATGGTTGATTACTTTTGTGCTTTTTTTTTCTAAAACAGATTTCCACTGATCTAAGCTAGTTTCTGCAGTTTTATTTTTGCTATTATATGTTCAATTAGATTTTTGTTATAGCTCCAATTTTTAATACTAAGATATGTTTCAAATTTTCACACATCAGAATATAGTTCTTCTTTTTTAAAAATCCTATAATTAGACATCATTTTTTCAAATATTTTCATATGTCTTTAAATAATTGCATTCCTCATGCCTGCAGAAGACTAAGCAATTTGTTTTATATTGTTCAAAATCTGAACCTTGATTTTCATGGAAAGACAAAGAGCATCACTTTCACAATATTTCCATACATGCTCTATTAAAGGATAAACATCAATTGCTGCTTCAAAATGTAAATTATAAATAAACATGTGTAAAGATAATTAATGATCTTAGAAAGATTACATTTCTTTTTAAAAGCAAATGTAAAGGATATCATGTGAGAGATTTTAATTCATCTCATCAATCAACATATGTTGATTGAGTTTATGCTAGCTAACATCCCTAACACTGGGAATACACAAGGGTATAAAAATCTCAAGCTGGTCTCTGTCCTAAGTAGCTTAGTAGAGGGAATATAATATGTACTTCATAACACACAAAAAGTTCAGGTTTTAAAGGGCTAGGAAAAAAATTATGTAGTGTAACGAGTGCACAGGGAGGGGAGAGTTGGTCTGTGGAAGTGATACTTCATCTAGGAGCTGGAGCATGAGTTAGAATTGCTAGGAGAGATGGAAGAAAGGTTCAGGTATAGATAGCAGGGTATACAAAGGCCTCTTAGTGGCAAGAAGCAAACTAAATAAAAGAGATGAAAAGAAAATCATTTTAGCTGAAATGCAGTGAGTGAGGAAAATCTGGTAGAAGATGTATCCGGAGAGGCAGACAGAGACAAACCGTGCTAGTCACTGTAGCCTCTATAAAAACATATTTGCTTTTTTCATATCAAGAGTAATAGGAAGCAAAAATCGAGTTGAATACAGAGAAAAAAATGATCAAAATTGTGTTTTTGAAGATCCCTCCAGCATCAGAGAATGGGATGGAGAAGGGTCAGAACTCATTTGGGGGCTGCCTGGAAATTGTGATATGTAGAATTTTAAGACACCCCCATTCCCTGTGTATATACTCTACACAATCCCTCCTCCTTGAATAGGAGTAAAGTTTATGAATAGAATGGGATTTCACTTCCATCTGTGGGGTACGTTATATGGCAAAGGTGATAGGATTTAGAAGACATAATTAAGGACTCTGAGATGAATAAAAGGGTGTTTATCGTGGGCCCGAAGTCATCAAGTGAATCCTTTAAAAAGACCTTTTCTAAAAGAAGATTGAACACAGGAGAGATTGTCCTGCCAGCCTCGAAGAAACAAATATCCACATTATGAACTGCCATGGAGACAGCCACATAAAAGCACTTGAGGGTAGGCTCTGGGGACTGACAGCATTCCCTGGCAAATAGCTATAAAGAAAACATTTGTCATTATTACAGCTCCAATAAACCGAGTTCTGCCAATAATCTGAATGAGCCTGGAAGACCCTGAGCTCCAGATTAGAAAACAGCCTGACCAACACTCTGATCTGACTTGATGAGAGTTCTCTTTGGGAGAGATTCGGGACCTGGAATTGTCAGCCCTTGACAGTATATGGAACAAGAATGAAGGAGGGATGTTAAGATTTCCTCCCCACTTCCTAGTCTGGTCAACCAGATCCAATGTCCGCTGATGACCAAGTTAAGGAGCACCCAAGAGGACCAGCAATTCAGCGGTGAGTTTGGATCTCACCAGCACTTCAGTGGCTTTGGAATATTCCAGAATAAAGCCTTTAAAGTGATTATGAGAATTAAATTTTTGGCCCAGAGTAAGTATGAGTGAGGTGCAGGAGATTTAAGAAAACAGAGAGTATTGGAAATTGTTGGTAAAAGTTGGAATTTGGGTTGACTGAAGAAAGATGGTAGAATTGATAATTATTTAAATATATTTGTGGTTAGTGATTCCAACTGTATGGTGGAACCAGTAAGAGTGTAGCCTCCCACAGGCAACTTAAAGCTGTTTTGTGCAAGCTCTGGGAAAGTGTTCTGTGGTCCAGTTACCCAGGTAAGCTGTGTGGGATTAGTCAGATAAAAGCACAGCAGAGCAAAAAGTAATGACCCTGTTACCTTCAGGCTTTTATGAATAGAGAGAAGAAGTTAAGAAACCACACAAAAATAACAAAATCATCTGTTGGAGGGTGAGCTTAAATTATTTAAAGAAAAATAAATAAACACTAGAAGTCAATAAAATTAAATAGATAAATAAATGCCTTTAAATCAATTTAATGGGTAGTTCATTTGATTTTGAATTTTGCTGTCCACAGCAATCATCTTCTTAGAAAATACATGGAAATGTAGTGATGCCCTATTTAAAGGAAAAAATTATAAAATATTTTATTCTATGATTTTCCTCTTGAAAATTAAAAAGAAAAAAAGAGCAGCCAGATATTAGGTAAAAATGGCCTTTTGCACCAGGCTAGGTGACTAATGCTTATAATCTCAGTGCTTTGGGAGGCCGAGGTGGGAGGATCCTCTGAGGCCAGGAGCTAGAGACCAGCCTGGGGAAGAGAGAGAGATTCCCCAGCTCTACAAGATAAACAAACAAAATCTTAGCTGGGTATGGTGACACCTGTCTGTTGTCCTAGCTAATCAGAAAACTGAAGTGAAAGGACGGCTTGAGCTCAGTTTAAGGCTGCAGTGAGTTATGGTCCCACCACTGCATTATAGCCTGTGTGACAGAGAAAGACACTGTCTCTTAAAAAAAAAAAAAAAAAAAAAAGCCTTTGTGTAAATATGTTATGCTTGTTTATGCAGGAAAACTCTAGTGAATGTGACATCCAGATAATACATACAATCGTGATTTAACAGATTATTCTTTGAAGTATGGCTATCTGAGTCTGAATGCATATTCTAGTGGTGTGACCTTAGGTCAGTTACTTAGCTAAAGTCCATTTCATCATTTCTAAAGTAGTGATGATAATACACTTAGCACGAAACTTGATGAGAACTTTGGAATAAAAGTACGCATCATTGAATTTTACTTCACTTCAACTATATAAGCTTCATATGTTTAGAAAGTAAATAGTAAAATGATAGTATGGGAAGCTAGAACGAAGAATAGTATTTTACATGGAGAATATATAGAATGACTGGCCTAACATTCCCAAATGGCTGAGATTCCCAGGAACAACTGGTGTAGGCATAGTAGGTAGGGACACACATAGCAGGTGTCCAATAAATCCTTAGTTAATGAACAAAGAAGATAACACTATGCCATTATTATTATATAAATAATAATCAATTAACTCTTATGCAATCTCCATATTCCATTTAATTATTTGTGCCATCGAAAAAACGCAACATGATTTGTATATTTTTTAATCCCAAATACATCCTCCATTATAGTGGGTAACTAAAACAGAATTAACAAAAACAAAGAAAACCAGAATCATATCTTTCCTTTAACAATTGGCAGGTTAGAAATTGCTGTCTCCTCGGTTACATACAGAATAATTAGAGTGTTAAGCAATTTGAGTTTGTTAGATAATGTGATTGTTTAAATCAGAAGGATAATTCACAGGGCACAAGGGCTCCCAGTTTAGTTATTCAGCAAATTCTCCTTTTATGGCACCCAAGGGACCAGATTTTTCAATTATTTATTTATTTTCCATGTGCACCTGTTTAGCTGTTAGATTCTTTTCCTCCTCTGTAACAGCCTCTTGTTCCATATCTTGAGAACTGCACACACAGCGATATTGTAAATTAAAGGGAAGGATAGGGGAAAGGATCACTACAGACCAAGCTCAAAAAATGACTTTTACTCTACTATAAAAGACAATCCCTTCTGAAAATATGCCATTTTTGTAAATAGGCTCTGGAAAAATTTACTTTGCCATGATCTTTTATTTTAAAAAAAGAAGAGTTAAACTTGTGCTTAGTTTTGAGGGAGATGTGCAATGTTAATGTATTTCACTGTCCTCCAGTTTCTCTTGCAATAATTTTGCGGATGCCATGAGCGATTCCCTGCACTTTAACACATGACATTTGCATTGGAAAGCTAATGGTATGCAATTGGTTACTTTTTTCTTCTCCTGTGAAATCATGACCGACTTGGGTGGGACGTTACCTTTTTTTGTTTTACCAAGAACAAACATGGTATAAATAGTGTACTTCCTATTGACCTAGAAGAATCCCAACCCAAGACATCTGCTAGACAACAGCAAGTGAAACTAGACTACTGATCTACCAAAGCCCAATTTGACTACGCTTGGAAAATACAGAGCTAGCAACATCAACCATGTTGACACTCTTGGAGTTCTTTAAAATTTTTATTTTTCCAAAGCCACATTCTATACTATAATAATTTATTACTCAGAAGTTGTATTCCTCTCCTTTCTATTTTCTCTTATGGGCACATTGGAAAATAAGTTTTAATTAACATTTCACTTGGATGCCTAAGAGTCTTGCACAAATCATAAATAATCAAGCAAATAACATCGTACCAAAAAGTTTTTCCTCGTTCACATGTGACCTTAAAGCATTTAAGATCAAATAAAATATAATTGGCAAGTAATCATTCAGATGAATACTTCAAATGTTATTAATATTTTCACTACTTAGTTCCTCATGTTGAGTTGATTTGACATCATGTTTATCCCACATCAACTTTGTGTTTATACTTTACCCTTAACTAGAATTTTTAATGTCATTAAATTATATGCTTAAATTGTATCAGAAGTAAATTGTCCTAATAAGACAGAGTTTTTTCATTAGCTGGTTTTTATTTTAAATTCTGTGTTCTATGAAACCAACCATTTCTTGTGCTTATCTTTAGTAGAGGGAGTAGGGAATAATATAATTTCCTCAAATCAAACCACATGCTTTGATCTAAATTAGCAATTTACTTTTTGTGATTGGGGGGGATTATTTATTTTTAAACAAATTATTATATTTTACTTAAAACTGACAATTTTTAGTCATGCACATATTTTATTTACAGAATACTTGATCAAATAAGCACACCTATTCTGACCATTAAAGTTAATGTCAATGTAAATTTGTAGAATTTTCTGGAAATCTGGCTACTCTTTATAAAAACCAAACCTCCAAATAGGTAACTGTGTCTGCTTCATCTAATAATGATCAAACCTTTCTCACTAAAATATTTTAAAGGATTGATTAAAAACAGTTTTTGGCATATAAATACAAAGTTAACGATTATAGTATTTAGTAAATTTTAGTTGCTTTGGCCTCATGGATTGGTAAGAAGCATAATTTTAAAGTCATGCTTTAAATTAAAAAAAAGATATTCCAATATTTATAATGAATATTGGAAGATCACCTAAAATTACAAACCTCAGTTTCTTTATATGGAAACTATGCAGTAGCTTCTAACCTCATAAAGTTGTAAATAAATATGGAAAATCAAATGAAGCAGTTAACATTGTGCTTTACATACAGAGGTTCTCAAATATCAATTACAATCATTGCATTCCTTTTTCATCACATTGCTAAGTAATACTTCAATCATTATTACTATTGGGTCAATAGCTGATTTTTGGATTTTTGTCTTATTTCCTACATTAGCCAAATGAAAGGGAAATATTGTCAAGCTGACCTCAGAGACTGGTGGAAGTAATTTCCTCCTCATAATCCAGCCAATGATCTAAAACAATTCAGCTGTGTTATTGTCCTGGCATCTACACTTGTGGGAAGAATGGAACCTTCAAGATAAACAGTATCTTGTTCATGAGGAAAACTCATATCCAAAATGTAGTTGTTGCTTACATAGGTGAGGCTAAAGAGACAGCAAATGAGTGTGAACCAGCAGTCAGTTTACGGAGCAAGCAGCTGAATGAGACAGCACTGTAGTGTTTAAGAGGTCCAGCTGACTGCAGAGACTCAAACCACAGCTTCACTTCCAAGACTATTTTGTAAAAGGAGCTTTTTTAGTCCACTTACTCAGAGTATAAGATATTGAAACCAATAGATCCTGATGAGGAACAACTGAATTAAGTCTTTCAATAGTCAAAGATGTTTTAATATTTTTTAAATGATAGCATATTTAATTGATGATTTCAAAATTAAAAATGTGAAACAAACTTTAAAAATGAGAATTTTTCTAGTAGAGTACAACATAGGTATATTTATCATGCTTGCTACCATTTCCAAGATTTGTTTTTGTTAGTACTACAGTAAGATTTGATACTCTTCTTTTGCTTGAATACTGGTCAGGTATTGCTTTTCTATTTTTAGTGGTATCCATTTTTAATGATATACAATGTGGTCACACTATCAATAGATTGGAAAATTTCTTTCAGGCCATTTTTTCTCATTTTTTTTTTTAAATCAGTGAAGAAGTATGGAAAGTGACCAGAATGATGAATTTGCATTTTTTCAGCAACATTATCTCACCAGCATCATAGCCACCTAAGCCAGACAAAATACTACATGTTACATCATGTATAAATTTTGATCCTAAAATATAGACATCAAAAAGAACAAAGATTTTGCAAATATGATACTGATATTTTAAATAATGATAGATAAAAATTTATTGCTGCAAACTAAGATTTCCACTGTTTTGTGGTCAAAACGAGAATGTTCCATAATGACAAAATGTCAGAGCATTTGAGAACAAAAAGATCCCACCATTGAAGACAGAACTCACTGTTCTGTGAAAGAAAGAGAAAAATTGTTGATAAATATTACGTGTTTAAATTTTCTCCAGCCCCATAATGATACTATAACACAGTAATTTCTTCAAAATCTGAGAAACTAGAAAACTTGGATCTATGTGAAAAGACAGTTTATCATCTACACTGTCAGCACTGCATAAAATGATTTTTTAAAAGTAAATCTCTGTGCTATGAAAAATAAATAAAACAGAAAAATCCAACAATGGCAATAACCAAAGCAAAGCAAAACAGGTTGGTTTGACTGTGCATTCGCCCCAGAATCAGAAGATTCCACTCTGGGTTTAGTTCCAGTGAAAGCCGGCTCCCCACAGATACATGAGATTGGATTAGATCATCATCGTAGGTTTTCCAGTAATAATTGTCTTTGATTTTATAGAAGGAAAAAAGAGGGAAATAAATGAAGAAATGGAGGAGTGGAGGGAGGAAAGGAAAGGGAGAGAGAGAATATTAGAGAGAGAAAAAATATCTTTTAAAGACAAAATTACAAGGATGTTGGATTATAGGCCAGAGCACCAATTTTGGGGGCTGCCAAAAGCAAATCAAAGCAAAACAAAAGTACTGTATATAACAATAGCAAAGCAACACAACCACTCCCAATTTCTAATAAAAGCCATGTGAATGACCTTCCCCCACTCCAAACAATAACATATACTGGTGAAAAGAGTTTAATTCCATGATTGTTTTTTAAAGTTGATAAACAGTGACAAATTATTGATTTGAAGTTTTTGTAATTAAAAACTGATAGAAACTGATGTGTGGTTCAGGATGAATCTTTGGCTTGATTTTTATAGGATATATATTTCAACAATATGTTCCTTTTAAACAGCATGATGTTAAAGAGATCCTGTGGAGTTCTGTGGATCCTGTGGAGTCTCAGGTTAAAACACTGTGTGTCTTATTTCAGTGGAGCTTGGGGAGAAAAATAGGGATCTTATTTTCTACCCCCAGAAACAGTGGGTTAACCTACTGAGAAAAAGTAAGAGAGAAAGAAAGCTCAGTCAAATACTGAACATGGCTCAAAGGAGGATCTTAATAAATATTAAAATTTCACTGGTGCCAGTGTCATTTTTAAAAGCTGACAATAAAGACAGTCTGGAAAGTTAATAATCGAAACAATGTTTTTCACCTAGATAAATTATGTGAAATTCATTCACTTAAATTTGCTCTAAGTTATGTGATTCTGGAACATCATCTCATGTGAAATGCAACTACCGAAAATGTTCATTAATTTCAAAGACAGTGACTAAAGAAAAGCACAGAACTGTAAAGAAATGCATAATTTCCAGGTATACAGAGTATGACCAAGGAGTTAAGATACCTTATACAACCAGGAAGAAAAAAATCTGCATTACTTAATAGAGCAGGGAACCAATTAAGAACAGTCCCCTATCCGGTTTAATTAGGCTAACTACAGGTAAGGGAATCCTATGGTACAGGGAGAAGCATTAGGTGGTGAATTCTCACTGTATCTCTTTCATCTATGACCCCTCCACTGTGACAATGTTAGAGATATGTAGTGCTTGACTTTCACCTAGGGTTGCCTTTTAATGTGGAATGGAAATGAATTAACACTTTCAGATCACTAGATAGTGAGCTCCAGCACCACCTCATCGGTGTAAAGGAAGCAAAAAATTACTTGTTTTCTAAATTATTTTCCCAGATTACACTGGATGACAGTACACTGACATCTAATTTCAGCTTAATTGCATTGACATCTAGCAAAAATCTGTGTGCTGCGTTCATGAGAAAAGGATATTCTACACATCAATCAGGCAGTGTCAAGCACTAAACTTTTAAATACTGCTGAAGATGAACCAGAAGGTGGAAAGAATAACTTTATTTTTATTTTCCGTGTGGTAGTTTAGCTTCAACTCTGACAATAATTTACTCAACTTTCAGGGTCTTGAAAAGACATGCTTGATAAAAAGCATGTCTCTCCCCCACATACTAATTTAGTAATTAAGCAATAATAAAAATCCAAAAGGGAGCAGGAAATGAAAAAATAAAACACAAATATTCTACACATATATATGTGAACATGAATGAAAAATATAAAGGAACTAACTGCAAATTCAGCTCAATTTGTTTTAATGAAGGCAGAGTTGTTGAGATTAGAAGATCAGTTATTTCACTTGAAATAAGTAGATGCTAGTGTCAAGGAAATACATGAAAACTTAAGATCTGGGAAGAAATTAAGATCTCTCTTGAGTAGTTTCTGCTTATGTTAAAGTTCTTAATTTACAAATTTTTACTTTCTAAAAATTGATTTGTTCATCTTTTATGTGACCTGTTTTAATAGATGGTAACTTTTCTATATATTCTGAGTAAATTGTTGAAATTAACAGAATGCGGGGACAGAAAAACAGGAGACTGTAGGCACTGAGGAAATTTTGCTGGGGAAAATAACTGCAAAACTAACACGAAAGGTATAAAACTCTTAGGTCATGTTCTTACTGACACTTTGGTCTTTAAGCAATATTTGATCTCTTTCTTCAGTGTCTACCATGAGAAAAACATGATCTGTTTTTTGAAATTATTTTCTATTTTTATTTATAAAAATAAATATTCTCTATTCTTTGACACTTTGGGGAAAAAATAAAAGAAGTTAACCGATGACTCCATACTGAACATCAGAGTCAAAGCATTTGATGATAGACATACTTTTATCTGACAATGTGAATGTTATTTTTTTGCATTATTATTATTATTATCATTATTGCTCAATATTTCGTTGCAGCAATCATCTGATTTCTTTTCTTAATGTATTTATCTTCGTTAGTTTTTTACGAGGTTTTTGTTTCTAGTCCTTATTTTACACATTGTTATCATCATTAAATGTTAAGCCTCTTTAATTTTGTGAAGGCAAAAAGTGGAAACCAAATAAACACATGTACATGCATAAAGAAAATTCAAAAAACCAACAGGAACAATAAACTATACATATATAAAGACTATTAGTAGAAAAAATTATTACAAATTAATGTCAAACAATATCCCAGATCATCTTCTTAAAAATGTATCTATAATTAATGCTTTATAGTAACTTACCTACTACCTACTTCCTTAAGGCATTCTTTTAATTTTTATGACTACATAGTAAGTAAAAGATTATGGTAATTCTAACAAAAACTGAAGAGGAACATGTTTTAAAATAAAGGATCATGTAAGTTAAAGCAGAGGAAGGCAAGAGATATCAACTTGTAACAATTGATCACAAAATTATGTGAATGGTTCTGAATGTTTGTTTTCATCTGGTCCTAAAGTAACATTCTTTTGGGTGCTTTTTCTTTTATCTGCACCACTATAGTGAGCCTTACTTTCCACAGCAGTTACTGTTTTAGGAGTTCAAATGTTTCTTTCACTGAATTCAGAATGAAAAACACACTTAAAACTAAATTTTCTGATTCCTGCCTAAAAATAAATGCACAATTTTAATATCAAGGCAATAAGAATTGTGATTTTATAATCTCTCAAATATTATCTGATATAAGCTCTGAAATGACTTTGTATCTGAAAGTACCATAAGGAACAATATTTCCTGGCTACAAATTAAATATAAATTTAATAGTTGCTACCACATGCAAGTATATTTCAATGTTCATTTAAAGAAATACAGCTTTTTATATTATTTTGCATGAGAAAAGTAATATTCCTGAAATCATATTTATTGAACACTCTGTGTGCTTAAAATATACTAGACATTTGGAAGAATGCAAAAAAATTAAGACATATTTGATTTTTCTAAGGAATTTAGCACAACTTTATACTTTTTTATTGAATGATCCAGTGCCAATTTGAGACCAGGACTTGTATGATTTGACTAATAGTGAATAGTCATCTCTGGGTTTGTCTATAATGAATACAAGTGAGAAATCTGAGATACATTCTAGACCAGATGCAGTTGTTCAGTTTACTCAGCTAATGCAAATATCAGAAGATCCTCAGTGGTCAATTAGATCTCACATCATTTTGAGTATTTACCTATACAAGTTACTAGCAACATGGGTTGGGAATTTATTTTGGAAGAAAACAGTAAGACAACATCAACTAAATTTCATACAAAAAATGATGAATAGACTTTCTTACAATATTGTAACAATTGACAACAAAATTTTTTAAATGGTACACAGTGTGAAATTTAGAAAGATGGTTGTGCATTACAGAGACACAAACCAAAACATAAAAGTTAATTTATAAAATAAAAAGAGAAGGGAAAATGTATTAGTAGTTAAGTCTGCTGTCCTACTGCAGGGAAACAGTTCAAACATATCATTATCTGTATTGAGTCATCATAATAGGTCTTTCAATATTAACACAAAATGACTCGGAGACATAGAAACAATGTTCGACATTTAAGGAGGGTGGTAAATCAGATTGTATTCTCTTTGAAAAAAGGCTTTATGACGCAGTTGTTTATTCAACAAAACAAACTGTTTCCTGTGTCCTTTAACAAGCCTGGTTTTGTGCTATACAGACTTCTGTAAGGCTGACTCCTGTTTGGAACCATTTCACACTAATTAGAAATAAGAGAAAAGGTGGTGTTCATAAGTGCCACAGCTCTGGGCCGCTTTGAACAGCTCTCCCCCAAAATTAACTCAGTTGTAGCCCTGCGTGAATAATAGCTTTGTGGCAACAGTTTAGAGAAATATATTGTTAATAATTGCCATCTTGCTGTGCAAAATGCTGGAGCAAATTTTACATAACAGAACAAGACAAAATAAACAGGTGAGTTTGTGAAGCTTTGAAAGACACAGTTGGCAGTACAGTTTTGTTTCCGTGATTCCTTTCATAATGATTTTGAAGAACATAAACAAGAAGAAAAAAATCAGTGGCAATAAAAAGGTGTTTATTTTTTTAAATTGCATTTAAGATATTATTTGCTTATATTAATATCACTCCTATAGATAGAGTTAACTACACAAAAGCAGTTTTTTTATGAATAGTACATAGGAAGCACAATAATTACATTTTAGTCTGATAAATTGTTAAACATGATATATTTCTAGTTAATAAGGAGCATACATTTTGCAAATGTCTAAAGTGAAATGTGCCTTAGAATGCATATAAGTTCATGCATGAATCAAAGATAGAAAGGCAGTGATACTCCAAGTAAAAATTTTTTTGAGAAAGGCAATGTAGCAATATAGGATTTGACTTAGCGTCCAGAAAATATCAGATAAAGGCAAAAAATAATTACAAGTAGAATGCCTGTCTTTGAAATAAATAATTTATATCATTCATATATTGTGTTTTCTTATGTAGTCAGGTTTCTAAGTTTTTGTTTGGACCATGTATAGGCCTATATCCTTTATTTCATGCCCAAACATCTTTCTAAAAACAAAAATCTATAAAAGAAATGAAAATTGACAATACTACTAAAAACCTGGCACAGCAGTTTTAAATTAAAAGACCTCTTTAGTAGGAATTTATCTTCTAATCCAAGGCAAGGTAGAAGGAGAAGTTGGTTACTTTGCTAAATCAGCAATGAAACTAAATAATATTAACAGTATAGTTAGGCTGTTGGCCACAGAATCTTTCATCCATTTAATCAAATATTTTTTAATGGGAATCAGATTTCAGGTTTTCAATATGCAGAGACAAATAAGCAGACTGTACTCCCTACCCTCCAGCAGCAGATATTCTGTTTAAAGAAAAACAAGAAAAAGTCAATGGGTAGTTTGTACAATGAGCTCTAGGACCACAAAGATTGTTCTTCTGGAATTAAAATAGAAAGTAGGTATTCACCATCAAAAGAAAAGGCAAAAAAATCCAAATGTTATTTCAAAAATGGACCTACTCCCTAATGAATTTCAACAAAGCGATGGTATGAGTAGAACATCTAAATGAAACAGACACAAAATAAAGCCTTGAAAATGACAGGGTCATTTTTTCTTCACATTGTGTTTCATACTGTAATCATTAGCAAATAACAAATTCAATTTAGCAGATAGTTATTGATGACGGATTCAATGCTTTATAGTCCTGGAAAAGTATATACAAATGAATTAGAAATCACACTTAAAAAGCTTACAACAAAATGCACATGAAACAGAGGAAGATTAAAAAGATTTAGAAAGAGCAAATGAAGGACAATTTTATTTTGACTAGAGATTAAGGTAATACTAAGAAACTTGTATACGTGGGGTACCCTAGAAAGATTCTTGCAGTTATAGGAAGGCATCAATTTGAGGTCAGTAATGAGAAAAGAAAAGAAAATGTGAATTATTAAACTAACCTGGATAAGGGGGAAGGTGCATTTTGATTGGTTTGATCTTACCACATCAGATTGTATAAAAAAAAATTAGCACACTGTACCCCACATATTCATGAATGTATTCATGATCTATGTGTATTTGTCTTAATAAAAAAAAAGTTATTCAAAAATTAATGAAACAAGAAGTTGGTTCTTCAAAAAAACAAACAAAAAAAACAATGTCATTCATGGGGTTTCAACTTAGAGATTCTAATTTATTTTGTCTAAGCTGAAGTAATAGCATTTGTGTGTATGGGTGTTTCTTAAATCCTCTGTGTGATATTAATGGGTAGGCAAGATTGAGAATACGTCAGCTGTAATTGTTATATGGGCATCCTAAAACTTTTTTTTTCTTTTTTTTTTTTTTTTTTTTGCAGTTTTTGGCCAGGGCTGGGTTTTGAACCCACCACCTCCAGTATACGGAGCCAACAACCTACTCCTTGAGCTACAGGTGCCACACATCCATCCTAAAACTTTTAAGGGAAAATCTATTGTCCTAAAAAAAATGCATCTATAAACATTTAAAATAAATTTGTTGAATATAAACATACTGAAAACTTATAAGCATTATTAATACCTCAGCAAGATAAAAAATGTTACATATAAGATATTAATACAACAAAAACTTTTCTTTGGAGGTTAGTCTCTTAATTTTTTCCCCCAAAATTATTATTTTAAATAGTGTATTTATAATAAACCTTGCCTAGGACTTAATTGTATTCAAAGTAACTTTAACAAACAACTTTCTTTAAAAAACAGTATTTTCCATTGCACATTTGCCCCTAATTTTTGTTGGAAATTGCAATTATGCTTGCAAGTCATTTGGACTGATGGATTTCAACTTAATTAAACGAGTCTGTTAGGAAGTGGGGAATTGAGCAAATTACAAAAGACTGCTCCAATCCTAAATTTTGGGATACAGAGAGTTTCTTCTTCAAGCTCTGAGATATACATACATATGAAACCAAGTTTCAAGGCCATAATTGAGGTTCATTAACAAAGCTTTGCAAATTTAAGGCAAAGAAACACTTATCTCAACCTTAAACCTTAACAGCACATTGCACACTTATAAAAGTAGGCCACAGCTCTTTAAAAGAATCCTATAGGTTTTCTTGCCATTTTAACAAGTCCATAATAATCCCATTCTTAGACTTACAAAAAAGAAAAGGATAGAAAATGCTGGAAGGCAGGTCAGTACATTTTAACACATTAAAACTGTCAAAAAGTATGTTCCAAACTTAGTACCAGGTTAGTGAAGGGAAGGTCTACATTAGTTAGGATCCAAGAAGGTAATGCATTTTTAGGGGTTTTCTAAGCAAGGCAGATTTGCCTGGGTGCAGGTGTGCAAACTGTGGAGTACAGTGACTGGGTTTAAATCTTGCCCTTTTCCTTACTAACTGACATCTTGGGCAGGACAGTTGCTAATCAAGTCTCAGTTTCTTCACATGTATGTTGAGATCTATAAAAGCACCTGTTTCAGTACAATAGATGCGTAAAGACTAATATGTAATGCCTAGAACAAAGCAAGTAACATGTCACCTGTGACCTCATAACACAATAAAAAATAAATAGATTTATGTAAAGCTTGTCTTAGGCACATTTTCGTAAGATAATGTTCAATACACACACACACACACACACATATATAGTGCAGTCCACAAAAAAAATTACTAAATTTCACTTTAAAATTATCAGTAATACAATTTATCTAAGCCTCAAGAACAAAATTGCATTTTGACCTTAAAAATGCAGTGAAAATATAATGTATTGGGATAAAATTTTGATAAATACATACCCCCTCATAATATAGCTTTAGAATTGAATGTGTAACTAGTTTTATGATTGTTTTGTGATAGATCATAAACATCATTTAATAATAAATGTTAACTCTGTTTTTTTCTAAACAATTAGTTTTTTGGAAAGTAGCTATAAAATAATATATAAATGAGAACCAAAAGTTCTGCAAAACAGAATTTCCTGGTGAAAAATTGTTGGTCTAAGTATATGCAATTTTCCAAATGTTTTACTACTACTTAATGACAAGGGTAAGAACAGAACCTAAGTTTTTTGACTTAGATAAATCTTAACTTTTGTATTTATAATTCTTATTATAGTTGGTAACTGTGAATTTATTTTAAATTATATTTTGATATCTCTTTTTTCCCCCACTAAACTACAAGCATTGGGAAGTTTGTTTTACCACAATTGTGTTTTAGCAAAATACCTAGAAGATAGCTGGAAATCAAAAACAAGTCAAAGCTTTAGTGTTATATCACTTTGCAGTAGGGTATAACGTTATCATTTCCAAAAGATATTTTAAATTAAAATGCTACAGATACTAACTATATTAATGATTTACTAATCAGTTAAACTGTTTTTATTATTCTTTATGAAAACACAAGACTTATTTTTATCGAATATGTGTAAGTCTAGCTAGAATCTAAGTGATTCTAAAATAAAGTTTGTTAATACTTCCAAGATTGCCTTCCACAAGGAAGATGTCTTTTATCAAATGATAAATAAGAAATGTGATAATTATGATGATAATGAAGATGTTGACAAAGAGGCTAAAGAAATCCCTTTTAGTCCTACGATTTCATTTCAGCTGTATTCTAAACTTTTTATATCACTAAAGGAATGTCCATTTAGGGGGCAGGGAAAATAATTTCACTATTTATCCCCAGGTCAAACAATCCAAAATTAAAATTAAAAACTCTGTTTAATTTTGCCATAATTAAAAGCAAAATTTTAATTTTGCCTCTCTGTTTTATACATTTTTTCATTTTTCTTCTATGCATTATCATGTTAATTGTAATAAACAGTAAAGCCTCCATTGTTCTAGAATTAGCTCCTATACAAACACATGTAACCACTATCACAGAATTTATTGTATTATGATTAATAAATAATGTTTCAATTAGCAAAGACCTAGAGAAAACATGTCTGATTTCAAATAGAAAAATGCATTAAAATAGTAAGTACAAATACACTTATAAACTTTTACCATTTTAATATTTTTTTAAAAAATCTTTTTAAATTTTTAATAGTTTAAGACTCTGAGTTGGTCTGTGACATTTAACCTGTGTCCCCTCACAATAATATCTTATGTAGCCATGATACTTTGCAAATAACTTAATTAAAATGGGCTTACTCTTTATTATATTTAATTTAAATTTAGCATATAAATCTTTAAAAGAGTTTTGTGTGTGGGGATAGAATCAATTTATTATTCACAAACTGAATAAGGCTCAAAATATGTTTTGATACTGTCTCCCTGTCTCTGTGAAAAACCAGTGAACGAACTTGGAATGTGTGCTGTCTACCATTTTTGTGCATTTTCCTCTAAACTTGAAAATATTCCTAACATAATGGTGACATTAAAATAAAGTTGCTTCCAGCATTTCCCTAATCTAGGGAGTAAACAAATCAACACTCCAGACAAATCCTACTTACTTACCACCTCATATTAATTTAAAGTTTGGTAAATTGCTGTGTTCTCATACACCCTCTCCCCTTAATACTTGGTGGTTTAAAAAATATGTAAAATATATATCTATAGGAATAAATATAGGAAAATAAAATAAAATGAAAATAAAAGTCAATATAGGAAGCCAATAGTCTACCTTTTAAATATCATATCACTATATACTACATGATTATCAATGCAAAGTCCAAGTATAGTGATAAAAAACATGGGATTTGGAATCAAATCCAAAATAAACTTTATTTTACAACTAACTTGCTGAATAATTTGGGGCACATGACTAAGCCTAATTAAGCCTTAAATGTACCTTGCATAAAAATATAATGATCTTGCATTGTTGTTATAAGAATTAGATTAAAAATTGTGTAAATAACCCTACCATTCTTATCCGGCTGTGTAGAATTGCTCATGTTGCACACTGCGCAACTCCAGGGGTTTGTAGGGGCTGTGTAGAATTGCTCATGTTGCACACTGCACAACTGCAGGGGATGGTAGGGGCTGTGTAGAATTGCTCATGTTGCACATTGCACAGCTCCAGGGGGTTGTCCATCAGAACTCTGTCCTTGTTGACAATGTCCTGGCTCATACTTCTGCTTAACAAATTGAAGCTATCAAATAAACAATAAAGCAATTATTACCATTATAGACAATAATGTGAATAATAACAGTAATATGGGTCTTAATATATAGAATAGTTTACAGAGTGCCTTTCAAAAGTCTGTGTAAACATTTCGTAATACTGGTGCTTAGAGGAATAACATGATTAGAGAACTGGAAACAATACACTTAGGTCAGCAAAGGATAGAAAAGGATAACTTCCTGTAGCAAGAATTAGCATGCATAGATAGTCATTCTTCCCAACTCTGAAATTCAGGGTTATGAGTAGTCACACATAGAACAGGAGCAAATATCAGAAAAAAAGCAGGACACTGACATTATATACCAACTAAAAGAGAGAGGGCATGGAGAACCAGCAAAGTGCAGGTAGGGCACCGGATGAAATGGTCACTAATGTTGGGGCAAAGCAGGAGACAACTTAAAACTGCCAGTGTTTAGGATACTGAAATTGATTTAAGATCAGTGAATTCTTTGGGTTAAAAATAACATTTTGTTTGAAGAAGAAATAGTAGCCCAGAACTGCCAACCCTACCACCAGGACATGAAGGGCCCGCACCATAGGAAGCAGACTGAGATGAGACAATAATGGTAAGCCAGATGGTTCCTAGAGAAATGATTTCTGTCCCTATGTGATTCAGCGTAGTATTAAGGAAATCCAAAATTCCATAACCATTAATTCCAGTCCTTAGAGTACGGATAAGTAAATGCAGTTACATACCAGAGCTAAATAAATTACATGACATGTATAAACTGAGCATCCAAAGAAGAGCTCCAGCTTTTTGACAAAGCATGTTCTTTTTTTCTAGTCTTAGTCAAATTTAATTCTTGTTCCAATATTTGGTTTATGTTAAAATTTCACTGTCTCTGTATCCTGTAAATGTTGTCAACATTTCTATGGCATCAAAAACTTATAAATAACAATACTTAAGCCCTGTCATTTGTGCTAAAATGACAAATCTAAATGGAAAAATGGAAATTTCCAGTATGAAAAAGAAAATAGTTATGGACTCATAAAAAGAACAAGTATCTGAATTCTAATCCAGCCTATAAAATATATCATAAAACTTTAGGCCAGTATTTATCATGAATCTGTTTTTTCAAATATACCTATCACAGACAATTTATCCATATAGTTCTTTTTTATAAGAATCACATAAAAAGTGGATCAATTATTTTTCTGCTAACTCTATCAAATGCCTTGTCTGAGCTAATTATTTCCATCTCTTTACTGCACATTAGTTCATTATATCATTTGAAATCCAGTTTCTGCCACAGAAATTATTTTAAGACCACTATTTCCCATTCTTTCTTGGCTGAATACATTTTGCTCAGAATAAAAGTCATAGAAAAAAGTCCTTGGCTGCATAAAAGTCCTTTGTTGGTGCTTTTGAACTCCCTGGTCGTGGACTACAAAGAGTCCAGGGCTCTGCCTCTCACCCCTGTAGAACAGAAACGTCGCCTTTTGTGGATCTTGATATACAGGATACATTACTGAGTGCCTTTAAAAGCTTTGTGAACCTTGATGGAAATCAGAGGTGAATATGACAGTTCAAATGTCTAGTCTGGGTTTAAAAGATCCATGGTAATATATTTTTCTTCATAACAGATGCAGATAAAATAGTAAGAGTTGTTCTACCAGGAAAACAGTAAAAGCAAGCTCAGACTTACGGTCACCACTCTTTGTACTCACCAAAGCCATAGCCTGGTGGACTAGGGAAGCAGACACGCTGCTAGGAGTGCTGTTAGGAGCAAAGAAACATCATTATACTTATCAGGATTGGGTAAGTTTTTGTCATCAACGTCTTTAAATTCTTTGGCAAATTTTGGATTGAAGTCGCCCATTTAAACATGCATTTGCTCTTTAATCTTGATTAAATTATTCAAACTAATCTCGAAAATATTGAATTATCAATGCATAAGTCAATGCCTAGGGCAAAATAGGTGCCCCCCAAAATATCTGTTTCACTGCAAATGAAATTAGTTTGGAGCCGTATGAGTCAGGTTCCTTTAGGGAAGCAGAGACTCAATATGAGAATGTAGAAAGTATTGCATGGATTGGATCTCCTGCAAGTGTAGGGGAAGCTGAGACAGTGAAGGTGTGGAAAAAGGAGTCCGTAGATTAGACGGATAATTATTCCCAATGAAGTCCTAATATGGGTCAAATCTTACAGGAAAATATGAGAGTCTAGAAAATCCTGAGTTCAAAAAAGGACTACTCCTTGAGGCACAATGAGACCAACGGGATGGTCATTGAAAGGTCTCTGGGAAGCCATTGACTGTGTGTGGCTGACACCGTTTGGCCCCACAGGCAAATATCCACTGATGGGCCAGGGGCCTGTCAGTCAGGATGATGAGCAGGAGGTAGAACAAAGAAATAAGAAGACAAACTGGGACCCCTGGGGACTTTTGTGTCTGTCCCCCATCTAGATGAGTCATCAACTCCTCATAGGAATGGTCTTCACTTCCTTCCACCTTACAAATTTCATACAAGTTCCTTTTATTGCCAACTCTAATCCTAAACCATATAGAGAAGAAAGATAATTCTAGAAAATACAGTTTGTAGTTTAACCAAGTTGAAAGCAGCTCTATTTAACGCAGGAGTTATCTTTCCAATGCATATAAAAATAATTGTACTGTTAAAACCACACATTAAAATACTCAGAAAAGGAAGACGAAAGAGGTTTCTGTATACCTCCCAGATGAACACACAGATCATTTACCTAATAAAACAAATAAAACAAAATATCTCTAATACTATATGTCATGAAATAAAGCTGTATATGTCTTGAAATTATTTTAGTAGCATATCTTCATCTAGATAAGTAAAAATCCTGCTCTAAAAATACACTATTTGTTTTGGGATAACAGCTTTAATGGGTTGAAAATTTATATTCCCAAATAGTTTCTAACTCCCTATGTAGAAGTTAAAACATTAGTTATTTCAAATCAATCTTGTTCTTGAATAATAATTTCCACTGATAATGGTATTATGACTTACAAATGTATGGTACAGCTTATAAGCCTCTGTCTTTCTTGGTAATACATGAAAAGTCAGCATTGTTTCACAAGTTTGCATTCCCCTGTGGGGGTCATGCAAAGTCTGAGGGGTCAGGTTGGAGTGAGTAGGTAGAGCAACATTTGGCCTGTATGCCCTTCTAGGTGTTTGCTAATCATTTTTCAAAAATAACTTGTCTTTCTTCTTCCTGTCTTTGTACTGCATATACTCATGATCCTAATAACTTGTCATGATTTTCATTGCCAGCTTCGTTATTCTGTTTCTAACCTTCACACTTTTGCTAATCTACTTAGTGTTTCAATACTCCTTGAAGGCTGAAAAATCTTGGCTACCAGCCTTCTCAATCTTCACAAGCTCAAGAATGCTTAACTGCTTTCTCCATTCCATTATGGATGCTGTGAGGAAAGCTCATACCTATTAACCTAGGCAACCACTTGATACTTTGACATTTGAATTAACTTGTATTATCTAGGAAGGGGTGGGGCTGTTGACCAAAGATTTAGAAGCAAGTGCTCATAGGAATCTTGGATAAAAGGAACAAGAGGGGGAAAAATAAGGAGTCATTACAAAGGTGCACATAGATACCTCTGCAGGCAACTGAATGCTGTGCTAAGGCTTACCTGAGTCTTCAGAGACTTCCGCCTGGACAAAGACTCTTCATCCTTTAGCTCCCTCATTCATTAACTGAGAGATGCCTTACAGGGTATTAACCCCTCTGTGCTTCTGGATCACACATATGTGAGTGTCTAGACTTTGAACAGGAAATGACAGGTGCATAGCCCAAACACACTAAAGCATTGTCACATTTCATTGAGTGATGCTGATGGACAAAACAGAACAGGTCACCATAGCAGGTCTGCAATAAGATTAGGGCAGTAATTGAAGGAAAGTTCAAGAGGTATCCACCCAACACAGCCCACATTTTCAGTTCCTATGTGCCCTCCATTAAGGCCAATTCATCTATATCTCCTTCAAGGTAAGAAGCAGAGATACCTCTGCAAATATTTAATAAAAGAGGGTTAATAACACAAGCTGTAGTTTCTAGTTTAATTGCTCCAAAGCCTTATTTGTATTTATAAATTTTTTTCCTTCAAACAACCATTCTAAGTATCTCTCACCTACAACAAGCACTTTGTTAGATATGGAGCCCCTGAACAGTGGTGGCTTAGACTTCTATCCTTGAGAAGTCTGAATGTTTAGTTAACTTGCCCTTCTCAGGAAAATTACCCATATACATTATTATCACTAGACAAGGAGATATTTAGGGGATCAATCAGGCTATTTCTACATTTCCAATATATCTCTCCTTGCCCAGTGTGTGTAGCACAATCCCTACTTGCATTTGGTAACCAATCTATTACCTCTGCAGCAAGAAACTTTTATTTTTGTCTGATGTTCTAGTGACACTAAGTGTCAAAGGGATCAGGTAATAGTTGGAGCTTCAGTATCAGTGGAAATTTTATTGCATCTGTTGATAGATGTGTTCTTCTTGCCCACTCTCCTCTCACTTCACCTACCCCCAAATGAACAAAGAGCCCCATGAGAGGCGCGTACATATACAGCAGAATCAAAACTTAAGAGGGAAGGGGAGCACGCATTCTACATGTGGTTCCTCGGAGGTAATGATGAGAGGGTGAGAGAAATTAACTCTATTCCTGCCTTACTGGTTTTGGATCCATTTGTTCTAATTATTAGAGTAAAGGAACTATACATACACCTTTGTTTCAGCACAAATACTATATCCTGGGGAAGGGGTTATTCCCAAACTGGCATCTTAACTTTCTCTTGTTTTATTAGGTCAGATGATTTTAGATAATGATATAAAAAGACGAGGGGATTCCACTTTTATGCAATCTTTGTCACATCTTTGCCACAAAATCAGTACCCTGGTTTGAGACAATGATATGCAGGATATTTTGTCACTAGATCAGAAGTTATGTAAGTTTCAGATGATGGTTATGGTGGGATTGCTATAAGCAGGGAAAGCGAATCCATATCTGAGGTAGCTGAGTATCAGTTCCAGGAGGTATGAATCACTGATCAGTCTTCCTCTCAGTAGTAGACTGGGGTCTATAAATAATTGTGTGACATGAATGAGACGGTGTCAGCTTCTACTATTAGCATATTGGAGTTCAGCAGACATAGCTAGCTGTGATTAAGGAAGGAAGGCCGGTGCTACTGGGCCTATGCCTAGTAGCCATCTCTACCACAGTGGCTACTGCACATGCATATTAGCCATTTCCACTGTTGAGAATGTCTTCTCTGTAGAGTCTATACAGTGGGAATTAATAGGAGGCACAAAGATTTGCATACACTCTACAAAATCCCAAATACCCGAGTCCATGTGTCTCTGTGTCAAACTTTCTTTTTATCTGCCAATCTTAATTCTTTCAGATTCCTAACCAATGAGTCAAGTCATTTACAACTGTCAGAAATACCTGTATCTGTGTACCTAAAAGTGCTTTCTCCTTATATTTACAGAATGAATGTTCAGGTACAGATGTTCCTAATTTATGATTGGGATATACCCTGATAACCCATCCTAAGTTGAAATTATCATAAGGCCAAATTTCACTGAATACACTTAACCTATCAAACATCATAACATCGCATAGCCTACCTTATGTGAGTTCAGTATACCTACATTAGCCTACAGTCAGGTAAAGTCACCTATTATAAAACCTGTTTTATAATAAAGTGTTGAATATCTCATGCAATTTACTGACCACTGTAAATAGAAGTGAATTGAAAATATCATGAAAATAGAATGGTTGTGTAGGTACTCAAAATATGGTTTCTACTGAATGAGTATCTCTTTCACACCACTATAAAGCTTAAAAATCATAAATCAGACCACTGTAAGCTGAGCTCTTCTGTGTATTATTTGTAGCTTTTTCCACTAGAAGGCTATCCTTTAATGACTATCATTTAACAGCCACCTCAGTTTGGCTTGTATTGTGGCAAAAATCCATTTTTGCTGACATCAACCTATCTATACGAGTTATTTCTTCCTCCCATTAGACTATAGGTATAAGTTGAGGAAAAGTTAGGTAAAATGGGGTTTTGAGCCACATGTTCATATAACTTATTTTTACTTCCTAGAATTGGTTGGGCTTCATCTGGGATATATGATTTCTATCACCAAATTTATTGCTGTTGTATCTGCCCATCTTTGTGACTTGAGGAATCTGGTGATAGCCAGTTCAGGATGGACATTCCTCCTCTCCCAGAGTAATGGGTGCTGCATGGTCAGGCACTGGGTCTCAATACAATTTGCTATTATGGTGATTGACTACAGCTTTCTGTCAGCCAGTAGTGCACATATACTTATATTACACAAGTTGGAAGCACCCAGTCGTTTGTCATTTTGTCTTACCCCAAGAACACCACAATCGAATTGCTATTACCACAAAACCTCATGGGCAAGCTATTTCCAGTCTTGCTAGAACTACAGTAACTACACTCATCTTGCCTCTAACAGTTATGGGCTACCCCCATTCTCTGCCATTGTATAATTTCCTACATCCAATTTTAATCCTAACTAATCCAATTCCATGACAATGCTTCCCACTGTTAGTTCTGCCTGTGGTTGAGAACTTCGTCTGAGCTTCTGAAAGATGCTGGTGGACTCCTTACCGGTTCTTTCATTATCTCCTTAGTGAATTAAATATTATCTTGGCTTCCTTAAGCAACACTTATCAGTTGGTGAGTTCTTGGGTCTCACATAGTAAATATATTAATATCCTCACTTCTTTGTTTCTTTTGACCTCTTAGAGTATTATGAACATTCTAGAATCTTTATATTACTGTATTTCTTCATCGTATCCACAATTCAAAGAGGCACCACAATTGAGTCTTAGGACCACTAAAGCGGATACCTGATGCTGGTTCTCAGCTTCTTGACAAGGAGCAACGGTAGGAGTAGATCCTGGGCATCATTTTCTGGCAATGAAATGAGGTCTTATTAAGGTCACCAGGCAAGGGGAAGATTTAACCTCTAGCAATGCAGAAAAGGCTGTTTCTGCCAGACTGGAGGGCTCAAGGAAGTCTGGGTTTCAAGATTTTAAGAGTTATCCACCCAGATATCTCCATTTCAGATCTCAGGGTTCTATTCTTGTTATCAAGGCACTGAATTTTACAAAGAAGATTTTCATGGCTGTGCATTCCCAACTTCTGCAATTATGCAACTATTAATATTATTAACCTATGTCTAATTTTCAGTGTAGTCTGACCTGCAGCTGCTGTTTATTAGATTCTATAATTGCTTGCATAGCTGCCTTCTGTCTGTCACAACATGATATAAACTAATTTTTGGATGAACTAGGCCTGCCATGTATTATTATTTTTGTTATTGAAGCAAACATAATAGTAATATACAATTAACACGAATAAAGATCATGACTTGTGTTTCTGCAATCTAAAATTACCTGTATAATTTACAGCCAGATCAAAACCCAGAATATTACCAGCTACCCAGTAGCTGCCTTAAGCTCTTACCAAGTTAATAGCCACAAAGGAAATCGCTGTCCTGATACTCCAAATTAAAGTTATTTTGCTTATATTTGAACTTTACATAAATAGAGTGCTATAATATGGATTATTTTGTTCTAGCTTTCTTCATTCAGAAACATGATTATCACTCTGTCATCGATGGATGTATGAATAGTTTGATATTCATTCACTATGTAAAAAACTATAATTCATACACCCATTTTTTCATTGATGGATACTTGCGTAGTTTCCATTTTTCATCACTTGAAGATAGTGCTGCTATGAACATTTATTATGCTTTGAATATTACTACTTTTTAGAGACATAGACTTTCTCTATTGCTCAGGCTGGAGTGAAGTGGCCTAAATCATAGCTCACTGAAACCCTGAGTTCCTGAGCTCAATCTATCCTCCTATCTCAGCCTCCCAATTAGCTAGGACTACAGTTGGGAGCCACAGCAGCTGGCTCATGTGTGTTTTAATGAAAATAAGTGTATATTTCTACTGGACATATACCTGAAAGTGAAATTACAAGACTATTATATATTGATGGATTTAGCTTTAGAAGACATTGGAAAACATTTTTCAAAATAGTTGTGTCAATTTACACCTCTATTAGCAATCAGAATTCTCATTGCTAACATTTGATGATTTTCTCTCCCCTTCTCTTTCACTTTATTGTTAGTTTTTAAAGTCTAGCTATTTTTTTTTTAGAAGGGTAGGATATTTCAGGGTGGTTTAATGTCTGATTACTTGATGACTTTAAACTTGAATACTTTTTCAGAACTTCTTTCAGGTCAAGTTTTCACCGGCTCAAACTTTGAGACAAGGATTTGTCTGAGAGCAATTTTTGAGGGAGTGTTTCTAAGGCAAGCAAGTGAATGAGTGGGAGTCCTTCCTGGACTAGGAAGGAAGAGAAAGAAGAAAGGGTGGAATTTCAGGTGAAATCCCAGAATTTGTTTCTACAGCTCAAAAATCTTAGTGTAGTCCAATTTATCATCTTTCTCTTGATAATTACTATATTTTATGCCCTATAAAATAAATCTTTTCGTGAAAACTGAAAGTCATGGCTCGGTGCCTGTGGCTCAGCGGGCTAAGGCGCCAGCCATGTACACCTAAGCTGGCAGGTTCGAATCCAGCCCGGCCCGCCAAACAACAATGATGGCTGCAACCAAAAAAAATGGCCGGGCATTGTGGCGGGTGCCTGTAGTCCCAGCTACTTGGGAGGTGGAGACAAGAGACTCGCTTGAGCCCAGGCATTGGAGGTTGCTGTGAGCTGTGATGCTACGGCACTTTATCCAGGGTGACAGCTTGAGGCTCTGTCTCAAAAAAAAAAAAGAAAGAAAACTGAAAGTCATGAAGATATTCTCCTGTTTTGTCTAAAAACTGTGCTATTTCCCTTTTATGCACTTAAATATATTACACATCTGGAATTGAGTTTTGTGTGGTAGAAATCAATGTGTACTTTTTTCATACTGACATCTAATTGATTCAGCATCAACTACTGAAAATATCTTCTTCTCTGTCATTTTTTAAGGCTTCTAACAGTTGTTGATTGTCATAATTATGTTTTATCCATCTCATTCAGATTCTACAGTCACTGCTTAACAGAAGGCGTTCCCTTCCACTCAACTCCAGATGGCATGGGCAATACCATTGCATGCTAGAGGGCTTGACTACAGGCAGCTTAGTTGACAATGTTATCAATGGAATTAACTATAAGATGGTAATCCAGTAAAAGATTCATTACTGATTTGGCATCATCTATGTTTTACTAATTGTTCAACTCTATGTTCCTCCTAAAATCAATCTTATGTTTCACACAGAAGGGGCAAAGCATCTGTGCCTTGGATTCCTTTCCACTCTTGGTCAAATGGTAGTTCATAGGGCATTAGTACACTTGTGCAGCTAGGTGGCACATTTATGAGTTCTAAGATGTGCCAAGGCATCTTGTAAGAGCAGTAGAGTAGCCCTGGGGTGGGAAACAAGAGAGGCAACATGGGCCTGTAGAAAGAGTAATCAGTTTATACCTGTCTTTAGCTGTTTGAGACCTACACAGGGTAGTTATTGTTTCAACATTGGATAGGAAGTAGGATAGAGAAGATTTGGCGAAGTACACAGGAGGTTTCCTTTCCAATTACCAATCAGTGAGAACCACACCATAGAAGGGGCTTTTCTGAGAATGTTGAAAAGCCAGGCCAAAATCTCCAAAGACCTGACCTCTGCCCTAGAGTTATTTAGAGGCTTGTGCAGAAGAGGAAAGTGGTGACTTCTCAGAGATGCTGTACATCTAAGTCCCCAGCGTGGTCTGCTCTCAAGGTTTTGTGCTCATTTATTGAATTGTCTAGGTGGGGAGTGATGGTCCCTAAAAAAGATATAAAAAGATATGTATGGCTGTACATTCTTCCTTTCTGAATGATTCACAGCAGATACACCAGGCTCTGATTTTTTGTTGTTTAAAGGAAAGTTTGTTGAAAAATAAAGACAAATGGATACAACTTTTAAAACACCCTATTTTCTCCCAAGTGTCTGGAGCTTGGAATTGTATCCTAGTTCAGGGCTTCCAGAGTACTGTTTCTGCTTTGGATTGCAAGCCTACTTAGAAGTTTAAAAATTTGTTCTTTGTTCTTGATTTATCCTCCCCACCCTGAGGGTTGTTCACACAGAAAGTCATTTCTAATGCTTAAAAGGATTGGAGAGACTAGGAAAAAAATGAATAAAATCAATTATTTTATTTGAAAATATGGCACCATTTCACAGTTGTGGTAGGTTTAAGATAGGAGTACTATTGTCCTAAAGATGGATAAAGTGTAGAAGATAGACATCTATCCTGGAACTCATCAAAGAATATCAGGGTTGAACCATGAGAGTGACGTGCTTCCTCCTTCTACTTTTATAGAAAGGAACAGCCCAGATATTCTTTTCGATTTTGTTTTCTAATCTTTAAAAATAAATTTCAGAAAATTGTTTGGGGACAAATGTTTTGGTTACATAAGTCACTTTTGTATAGTTTGGATCAAAGTTACACGTGTACCCTTTAACATAACAACTTGCCTTACATCCAGTAGGTATGAATTTACCCATACCACCCTCCCTTATCCCACCTGCTAGATTCCCAGTGACTGCTATTTCCATATGGGCGCCTAATTTTTGATTGATTAGTTCCAATTTAGTACTGAGTATATGTGGTTATTTGTTTTGCCATTCACGTTAAACTAGAGAATGGTCTCTAGTTTCATGCAGGGAATAGGAGAGGAATTAGTTCACCATTCATTTTAGGGCTGAGTAGTGCTCCATGGTATACATTTACCACATTTTATTAATCCACTCATAAGGCTGATTCCAAATCTTTTCATCTGTACTCTGGACTACTATAAATACTTGAGTGTCAGTGTTTTATTTTATAAAATGTCTTTGCTTCCTCTGGTAAATACTCAGGAGTAAGATTTCTGGATCAAACAGAAGGTCGGCTTTTAGTTCTTTTAGGTAACTCCACCCTACTTTCCATAGAGGTTGTCCTAGTTTATAGCCCCACCAACAGTATTTAAGTGTTCCTATCTCTTTGCATCCTTGCCAGCATCTTTCGTTTTGGGAATTTTTTTTGATAGAAGACATTCTCACTGGAGTTAGGTGATATATCATTGTAGTTTTGATTTGTACTTATTTCTTTGATGATTAGAGACTTTGAACATTTTTCATATGTTTGGTATAAATTTCGGATTCATCCATTCCTTCCTTCCTTCCTTCCATACCTTCCTTCCTTTTTTCCTTCCTTTTTTCTTTTGATGTCTTTTTCCCACTTTCTAGTGGGGTTGTTTGGTTATTGCTTGACGATTTCTTTGAGTTCTCTGTAGACTCTGGTTATCAGCCCTTTATCAGATGTATAGGATGTAAATATTTTCTCCTATTTTTTAGGCTTTCTGTTCTCTCTACTGCTTGTTTCCTTGGCTGTGCAGAGGGTTTTTAATTTGATCAGGTCCCATTTATTTATTTTTATTGTAATTATGATTGATATGGAGGATTCTTTATAAATTTGTTACCCAGGCCAATGTCCATAAGAACTTTGCCAACATTTTCTTCTAGAATCCTTATAGTTTCATGCCGTAGGTTTAAGTCTATTTCCATTGTGAATTAATTTTCCTGAGTGGTGAGAGGTGTAGATCCTGTTTCATTCCTCTGCACGTGGCTATCCATCACCATTTATAGAATAGACATTCTTTTCCTCAGTTTACATTTTTGCCTTTGTCAAAGATCACGTGGCATTATGAAGATAGTTTTCTCAGTTCTCTGTTCTTTTTTTTTTTGAAACTGAGTCTCAAGCTATCACTCTTGGTAGAGATCTGTGGCATCATAGCTCATAACAACTTGCAGCTTGCCTCAGTTTTGCTATTTTTAGTAGAGACGAGGTCTTACTTTTGCTCAGGCTGGTCTCGAACTTGGGAGTTCAAGCTATCCATTCTTCTCAGTCTCCTAGAGTACTAGGATTACAGGCATGAGCCACTGAGCCTGGCTTAGGTTCACTGCTCTGATCCATAGGTCTGTGGATCCATAGGTCTTATGCCAGTATCATGCTGTTTTGGTACAATAGCCTGGTAAATTGATGCCTCCTTCATCTTTCTTTTTGCTTAATGTCGTTTGGCTGCACTAGATCTTTACTAGTTCCAAAGTATATAATTATTTTTTCTAGATTGTCAAATATGACATTGGTATTTTAATGGGATTGCCTTAAACCCATAAGTCACTTTAGATAGCATAGACTTTTTAACAATGTTGATTCTGCTGATCCATCTGCTGGGCATCAGGAGTTTTTCCATCCCATTTACACCCTGTACAATTTCTTTTGTCTGTGCTTCGTCCTCTTAAGTTCTTTCATCTTCTTGGTTAAATATATTCCTAGGTATTTTATTTTCTTTCTTGCTATTGTGAAAGTTATTGAATGTTTCAATTGATGCTCAGCTTGACTGTTTTTGGCATATAGGAATGTGACTGATTTGTGAACACTGATTTTTGTAACCTGATGCTTTGTTGAACTTATTTATCAGTTCCAGGAGTCTTTTGGCAGAATCTGTCGGGCTTTTAGATACATGGTATAAAATTATATCATCATCAAAGAGTGATAGTTTGACCTCTTCTTTCCTCATTTGGATACCCTTGATTTCCTTCTCTCCCTGTGGCTCCTGCAGTTTGGGCTAGAGTTGGGAAATATTTGTTTGGGAATGAGTGAGGTGAAAACTGAGGGCTGAAGCTCTCTGGGGAGGATAAAAGTTCACAGTAGTTGGAGAAGCAATATGGTAGCTGCCATGTTAGCCAGAGTTTGCGGTGATGAGAAGTAACCCTGAGGGCCCTGGCAGACTGCTGGTTCATCTTCACGAAGCTCCCGGTCAAGATATGTCTTTCACATAGTTAACTGCAACTGTCAAGTTTGACTTCCGAATACCTCTTAAACTTTTCAGTGTTCTTTGCACTCGGTGTCAATACCCTAGCTTAGTAACCATTTGTAATCACTTTTTAAGCCCAGACTTTATTTCTGAAGCCCAGTGAGTTTTTTTTTTTTTTTTTTTTTTTAGACAGAGTCTCAAGCTGTCATCCTGGATAGAATGCTGTGTCATCACAGCTCACAGCAACCTCCAATTCCTGGGTTCACGCAAGTCTCCTGCCTCTGCCTCCCAAGTAGTTGGGACTACAGGCACACGCCACAACTCCTGGCCATTTTTTGGTTGCAGCCGTCACTGTTGTTTGACGGGCCCGGGCTGGATTCGAACCTGCCAGCTCAAGTGTACATGGCTGGCACCCTAGCCACTTGAGCCACAGGTGCCGAGCCAGCCCAGTGAGTTTTTGACCAAATGTGAAGTTCACTACTAGAAACTAACCTAAGATGCCTGTCAACAGGCAACTGAGAGGCATCCACCCCACTTCCTCTTCTTTAATATCCTCTGAAAAGCGTATTTCATGATCTAATAGGGAACACAAGTGAAAGAAATCCTCCCTGAGTAGGTGTTACAATTTTCACTAATTATTAAACCTGAGCTCAACTTTCTTGGACTGGTTTGCTTCATAGGGTCCTTAGTGATGACCATCTTATTTAAGTAGAGAGTTGCTTCCCATACACTGCCTGGGTCTTTGCTTTTGCTAACATGGTAATATTCATGTTTAATTAATGATTTATTTAAATATAGAAAGAGCACTTGCATTGGGAAGAGAGACCTAAACTTACCAGTCTTCCAACTCCACCATTTTACTAATGTAAGCAGTTAGAATAAGAGAAAGTCAGAGTCCCTAAATCACTGTAGTAGTTAAACTCCTAATACCTCCCGCTGTTAGATAAAGGGTTTAGGGCAAGTAAGCCTAAACAACAGAGTATACAACTGAATAGGATGAATGCTGCCTGGAGGCAAGTAAACTACAATGGTGTTAACTGGTGCTACTTAAGCTCTTCACCCTAACCATTCATCCCCCAACTTTATTCCAGAATGCTAGGTGTTGTTCACCCAGCACTGAGGGCTTTTATGACCCAGCTCTTTCTGAAGTTTCTGATACTACAGAGGTCTTGCTCAAAGAGCTGGGGCCTACAAAAATATCACGGCTGCCAGCCTGGTTTGGCAGCTGTCCCTTTAAGGAACAATAGTGTGGGTGTGGAGGTGAAAAGTAGATGGAAGGATGGGGCAGATGCAAGTTAAGGATGAGCTCTTCTGTGCCAGACTGAGTCTTCAAGGAACGTCCGCATGAGGAAAAGTATTTCCAGGGTGCCAACATTAGCAAAAGCCAATTTAGAAGAGATGGATAAATCCCTGAGGGATAACGGACGGCATCACTGATTTCAGGGACACATATACATCAAAATTGAACCAATCAATAATTGCATGTAGATCAATCTATCCCCAGATGAAGCTTATTGCCTTATCTTCCCCAAAATCCCACAGAATCCCTTTTAGTATTCTCTTGCTCTTCCTGTCTTTTTTATTCTGGTGTATCAACTGATGCAAAATGGTTCCTTCACCTGTAAAAGATCTTCACTCCTTTTTTCTGTACATGTAGATACATAGATATGAGATATACCATTATGTGTGACATTTGGGTCAACAGATATGATGGTGTTCCAATAGGATTATACTACCATATTTTTACAGTACTTTTTCTATGTTTAGATATGTTTACATGCCCAAATAGCACTGTGTTGGAACTGTCAAGGGTATTGTACAGCAATATGCAGTGCAAGTTTGTAGAGTAGGAGCAATAGGCTATGCCATGTATTTTAAGTGTGCAGTGGGCTTGCATCTAGATTTGTTTAAGCTCAGCCTGTGACTTTTGTGTAATAATTAAGTCACCTAATGATACATTTCTCAGAACATATACCTATAATTGTACTGTATCGACATGTATCTATGTTTACTTATCTGCATATAGAGGTGTGTAAGTGCATGTCTATATCCTAGAATACAAGGTCCAATAATGATGTTTGCAAACTTGTCACCATGTGCCAGAACTGATGAAACAATTGCAAAAATAAATAGAATTGTGCATCTAAATTATCAGCTAATTGTCAGAAACATAGCAGGCCAAGTAAACATTGATAGCAAAACGGGAATATCTTTTTTTTTTTTTTTATTAAATCATAGCCGTTAACATTAATGTAATCATGGGGTACAATGTGCTGGTTTTATATACAATTTGAAATATTTTCATCGAACTGGTTAACATACCCTTCATGGCATTTTCTTAGTTATTGTGTACAGACATTTATATTCTACATTTAGTAAGTTTCACCTGTACCCTTCTAAGATGCAACATAGGTAGGGACCCACCAATCACCCTCCCTCCACCCCTCCACCCACACTTCCTCCCCTTGCCCCCCACCCTTTTCCCCATATTCTAGTGCTATAATTGGGTAATAGCCTTCATATGAAAGCTATAAATTAGTTTCAAGTAGGGCTGAGTACATTGGATACTTTTCTTCCATTCTTGAGATACTTTGCTAAGAAGAATATGTTCCAGCTCCATCCATGTAAACACGAAAGAGGTAAAGTCTCTATCTTTCTTTAAGGCTGCATAATATTTCATGGTATACGTGTACCACAATTTATTAATCCATTCATGGGTCGGTGGGCACTTGGGCTTCTTCCATGACTTAGCAATTATGAATTGAGCTGCAATAAATGATACAGGAATATCTTAACTAAAGATCTTGACCTGAGAAAGTTGTATGTAAAAATGGGTTCGTGCATCACACAACGCACCACGTCATATGGCACTGTCAGTGAGGGAATTTTAACCAGTAAACAAATAACTATATTGGAACACCCTTGCTACTCAGCCAATCGAGCCCACAATGACTTTATTCTTTACCCAAAGAGAAAAGAAATATTGAAAGGAAGACATTTTGATGACATTCAATTTGACAATGGCTCTGATAGTGAATCCAGAAAAAGAGTTCCAAAATTGCTTTGAAGTGTGGGCTAGGCACTGGAGTCAATGCACACCTTCCTCAGGGGAGTACTTCAAAGGTCACCATAGTGATATTCAGCAGTGAGGTGTGGAGCAATTTTTTCTAGGATGAGTTAACAAACTTAATTGTCTGACCTGTGTGTTTATGTTTTGAAATATCAATATTTTGGTAATTGATGATTGTTTAATAGTGTTGTAAATAATCAACGTGTACTAAAAATAACATTTACTCTCCAGTTGAGCGTCATTTTCTATTTATTTCCATTAACTCAATACAATATTATTCACACTATTCAAACATCAATAGACTTTCTTAGTTGTTTCTTCTTTGTCTTTCATTTACTAAGAGTTGTGTTGAAATCTCATATGTAAATTAGCCTACATCTCTTTATAGATCTCAAAATATTTGCTTTTATGTTGTAAACATGTTAATAATGGATAAAAGGCTGTTATATATTCCTGGGTAAATAAACATTTTATTAGTGTATGGTGACTCTTTTGATTTCAAATTAGTGACTTACAAAAATTACATTAACTGGTAGTAATATATAAAATATTTGTTTTCCTTGTACTTACTTTCCTTTTACTTTCCACGTTTCTGTGTCTTTAAATTTCAGGATGTATGTTTTTCATAAATAAACTTTACCTTATCTTTAAAAAGCTGATGGGACAATTTTTTTTTAATTTAACTGATATAGGAGAAGCTGAGGGTGCTCCGCATTTTATCGCCCAGAATTTACTGTTTTGGGTAATGCTGACATCTCCTTAATTGTTGCTTTCCCTTCGATATAGGAGAAGCTGAGGGTGCTCCACATTTTATCACCCAGAATTTACTGTTTTGGGTAATGCTGACATGTCCTTAATAGTTGCTTTCTCTGAAGTGAGATGTTTGGAGGCAGAAAGCACTAGAGAACTAATGCTCCCTCAAAAAATGAAGGACAGAAGTTCTTGAATAATGGAAATCAAACAGGTAGAAGGGGGGAGGAGGGACGGGTGAATTTCCACCTAACCGGCACAACACACACTATCTGGAGGATAGACACAATTATGATCTTGACCCAAACTGTACAAAAGTAATGGATGTGACCAAAACATTTGTGCTACCATGACATTCTGAAATAAAGAGTTAAAAAAAAAAAAAAGAATCTGTTGAGATGTGATCACACCCGTGGTCTTATAACAAGGGAAAGAAAGTGACAACTGTTTTTTGAATCTTGATGGACTCTCAGGCAGATAAACTTCTGTGATTTGGGGAGAGTCCATGGTGGTAGTGTTTGTGGGAGAAGGGCAGAAAGGCATTGAGCTTTTTTCAGTCAATGCAGTATATCAAATGCAATATTTTCAGATAAAGCATTTCTAACTTCCTTCATCATCAAATCACCATTGTAAATGGCCCATGTAATGTATTATATATATCTGAGGTAACAAGTTGAAAGTCACACACAATATAGAATAGGTTGGTTTTCAGAAGCAAGTCAATAATATGTTTTCACAGCTGAAAAACAAAGTCCTTGGATAGAGATAACAGCTTCTTCAGTTCTTCACCCTGGAGCAAGTACAGGGACTCTACTTCCTCTCTTGGAGAACTACACCTGGATGGAAACTCACTTGGCCAGGATTTGGCTGTCTCTCCACTCCTTCTTGGGATCAACTATAAAAGTATTGCCCACAATTCCTTGTTTGGGAATAATATCTTCTTCTGAGAAAAAAATGACCAAAAATGAGTTAAAGATTTAATCTATTTATATTGATTGTCTTTATTAAAAGTTTTATTTATTTCCTCCATTTTTCTATATTACAAATATGTCCTACTGATAAGTGTTTATCTCGTTAGTCTTTCTTTTTTCCTTGCCCTATTTGAAGTGTTTCAAGTTTTTTTTTCTTTTCACTTCATCTTTTCCTCCTCCTCCTCCTCCTTCTTCTTCTTTTTACTTCTCCTGTTTTGGGAATAATCTCTATATCTATTCTTCTCTTGGCTACTCTGATTTTTTTTTTTTTCTTTTCTGAAAATGGCACGAAGTCAGCCCTCAAAGCCATCTTTCTCTGGAGTCTGTGAATACAGGAGAGCTGAGTTGTGGGCAGTCGTTAACAAACACAGTATGTTTTCCTAGAACATACATTTCATCCAATCACATGTTTTTTAGATCATTATTTTATATGAAGTATGAAAATATAATATAGATTGCAACATTTATAAAATTGCAACAGAGGACTTCATAGAGATTGCATTCTTCTGAAAGCAGCCTCAGCTAAGTATTAACTCCTTTGAGGTTTTTCAAATGAAAAAGTTGAGAAGTTTTAAGTTGATTTTTTATGTACCTGTGTATCAATCAGTTGAGGTGAGTTTATGCTAATGTAATTAGCACTGGTCTTATTTCAGTGACATAACATAATTAAGTTTATTTCTTTTTTAAAGAAAATCTGTTGAGGTCCAGAAAATTCTTTCATACATATGTCCTTGATGTATTCAAACTCTGTAGGCTGCTTGACTCTTGTGTCACTTCCATCTAAACCTAAGGTTTCCTAATTGCTGCATCAGGAATAAGCAAGCCTAGAACCAGAAGCTTCCCCTTGCTGTTCGGCAGCACACACGTCACTTTCTATCACATCTCACTGGCGTGCTCTACTTAGAAGACCTTCCTTAAGTAAAAAAGGTCAAGAGGATACGCTGTCACATATCTGGAAGAAGAAGACAGCTGACAGCAGAAAGGCACCTTAATTCTCTACCTCAAGTTTCAAGAAAAATTGCTTCTCCCTGAAATAACAGCAAATATTGCTAGCATAAGTATTTATCATAAACCTGTGAAAGATAGTTAAATAGTGCAGTGATAAGAAGTCTTCTTCAGTTTAATGACATTATTTGTTAAATGAATTCCTTAGTGACAAATGCACTATTTGTCATAACATCTGACCTTTTGAAATGTCTCAATTGTACTGAAATTATAGGATTTTAATATCCCTTACTGTGTAGATATATTACTTACTCATTTTTCAATCATCCTCTTCATCTTTATGCTATTTTTTTAGTAATCATTCTTTAACATTTCTATGATGAGGCATCTAGCATTAATAGTCACATATGTCAAAGTATTAGACTTTTACAAGTTAAAAAGTATGTGATTGTAAATCTTCTTTCACAAATGCTATATCCCAGTGACATTTTATGTCTGATTTAGTACTTTATTTAAAAATCTTGATTATTCTTTTTTCCCTATTATTTCTTTTAGACATTATTTCTAATATAAGGAAGTGATACATAAATACAATAATTGAAAGCATCAATAAAATAATGTCTATTTTCTAGTGTGTATTAACTGGACACTATATTAATAACCAAAAAGACTGTCACTCTAACAAATATTTTCACTCCTCTAATATCATGTCAGATGATAATAGAAGTCTAAGCAGATTTTCCCAGGAATAAAAAACCCAAGCTGTGATTTACTTGAATTAAAATTTTAATATCAAATTACAAACACCTGTGTCCCATTAAAAAATTTACTTATTTAAAAGAGACTTAGTACATAATTTTAAAGTCAAAATAACAAAAAATAACACAAAAATACAGCCAAAGTAGCTAAGTTTTAATGACAAGGCATTCTAAGGTTCACAATACATATTTTGCTTGCCAATAGTTTTCGGTATGTCGGGAAAAATTACTGAGTCATACGTTTTTATTCAAAAATACTTTGCTTCTGCTTAGCTACACAATAATATCCTAGTGCAGAATACGTATTTAAAAAATACACATGTAGGCTGAAAAATTGATTTATTGGTCCTGACTTTCTAGATTTTTGACCATTGTGCTGTAGTATATAGCATGCAGGTGGTTACTTATTATGTGAACAAACATGGAATAAATGAAGTCTTCTTACAGAGTTTTAGTTGCATATTCCAACATGCAAGATGTAACATTATACATAATAAAATACCATGTCAACAAAGGATATATGCAATGACTATATGACTGAAAATTTTCTGGTGGAAATGTTTACAATGACAATTTCACATCAGTTACAAAACATAACAGAAGTATGTTAAAAAATAATGTGATATAAAATAACTGTAAGTAGATATAATATTAGTAGTGGACAATATTTTCCCGTTTATATTTTTCTACTGCTTGTTATTTTGAACATCCAATAAGGAGTTTACATTAATTAAGTAATGGAAATTTTATTTTATTTTGTTTTGTTCTATTTTTAAATTTTTCTTTGGAGACAGGGTCTCATTCTATCACCTAGACCAGGGGTCCTCAAACTACGGCCTGCGGGCCACATGAGTTGGTGTGAATTGTATGTGTTCCCATTTTGTTTTTTACTTCAAAATAAGATATGTGCAGTGTGCATAGGAATTTGTTCATAGTTTTTTTTTTAAACTATAGTCTGGCCCTCCAACAGTCTGAGGGACAGTGAATTGGCCCCCTGTTTAAAAAGTTTAAGGATGCCTGACCTAGACTATGATGAAGTGGTGTGATCACAGTTCCTTTAACTGCTAGGTTCAAACTATTCTCTTCCCTCAGCCTCTTGATCAGTGATGACTAAAACCATGCACGACCACACCAGACTACTTTTCAAATTCTTTTATAGATATGAGTCTTCAATATGTTGGCCTAGCTTTCTGGAATTATTGGGCTCAAGTGACCTTCTACCTTGGCCCTGCAAAGGGATGAGATTATACACATGAGCCCCATGCTCCCCTGGAAATTTTAAAATATTCTTGAATTGTATAGGTTATTTTTATTTTCATTTTTGCCACACTAATTATCTCCAATATCAAGTGGTTAAACATATAAATTCCTTTTGCTTACCTCTTTTGATTCAGTCTACTTCCTTTGAAAGAAAGTGGTGACATTGGTCAGTCGAAAGTGAACATAGTTATTAACTACACCAATCAAAAGTCAGATTGTCAAACAGTAGCCACCAGAGGGCTGGAGTAACTAAACTAATGCCAGACAAAATGAACTTTGGGACAAATTTCTACTGGAAGCAAAGAAGTGTATTAATAACAACAAAAGCATCAGTTCATCAGGAGCTATAACTATGAGCATTCATGTACCAAAAAATAAAATCCCCAAATATATGTCTGAAACACACACTGACAGTATTGAGGGAAGAAAGAGACAATTTGAAATAATAGTTGCAGATTATAGTACTTTACTTTCAATAATGGAGAAAACAACCAGCTGCAAAATCAGAAAATATGTAGCAGACTCAAACAACACTATCCAACAAGTTGCTCTAATGGCCTCTATAGAATATTTTACCCAACAAGAGCAGAATACAAGTTATTTTCAAACACACATGGCTATTCTCCAGGATAGACAATAAGCTACATCATAAAAAAAAGTTTCAACAAATCTTAAAGGTTCGAAATCATAAAAATTAAGTTTCTCTGACCACAACAAAAGTAAATTAGAAATCAATGACAGAAAAAAACAGAAAACTTTTGAGTAGCTGTGGATTGAACAACACATTTTGAAATAACCCATGAGTCCAAAAAAAAAGAAACCACTAAGGAAAATAAACATTTTTAATTGACTGAAGACAATGTGAAATTTATGAAAATTTTATGCTAAAGCAGCTTAAATTTTTAAAATGTGTATCTTTAAATACCTATAGTAGGACAAACTTTCAAATCAATGACATAGGCTTCCACCTTAAGAAATTAGATATGAGCAAACTAAAGACAAAGCAATCAAAAGGAAAAACATTGATAAATTAGACTCTCAAAATTTAAAATGTTTATGCTTTAAAGCCACCATTAAAAAGGTGAAAAGACAAACCACAGACTGGCAAAAACATGTTTCAAGTGAGATTGAGGAAATGTTTGCAAATCATGACTGATAAAGGACTGTATCTGAATACACCTGTTACTCGCGAAGATACATAAAAAGATGCTCAACATAGTCAGTCAATATTCCTGAGGGAATGTGAGGAGAACCACACTGAGAAGTTACTTCACACCCACTAGAATGGTTATAATTAAGAAGACAGTCAATAACAAATGCTGAGAAGAATGTGGATGAAATGAAATCCGCACACATTTCTAATGGAAATTAAAGTGAAGTAGACATTTCGAAAACGATTTGCAATTCTTAAAATATTAAACACAAATTTGCCACATATTCTCACAATTCAACTCCTAGTCTTTTATGCAAAACTAATGAAAATATGAGTTCACACAGAGATGTGTCTATGAGTAGCAGTATTCCTAATGGGCAAATAACACTGACATTGGGATATGGTCGATAAAAAAAAGTTGCCTGTATTTTCAAAAATGTTGACATCCTAAGTTGTTTCATATTAAAGAAGGCTAAAGAGACAGAACAAGTAATTGCCATGCGTAGTCCTATATTGGATCCTGGGTCAGCACAAAATGCGGCAGCTATGACAGAAAGAACTGAGACAATAAAATTTTGACACGTAGAACACATTAAATAATAGTATTTTGTAAATGTAAAGTATCCTGAATTTGATGGTTGTCCTGTGTGTGTAAAGGACTTTCCTTGTTTTTAAGAAAAATATGGTATAGTATTTAAAGGTAAAGTAAGGGGCATAAAGTGTATAAAATAATTGATTAATCTGGGCATAAGACATTTGTGAGTAATTTGTATTATTCTTTAAATTCTTCCATGACTTTGAAACTATTACTCTCTTGAATGAGTAGGGAAAATATAGGAGTTTTATGCATACTAGTTTAGATTTATATCCTAAACTATAACATATGTGTTATTTGTGTACCTTTGTGCAAATTGTTTAACATACTTAAATCTTGTTTTTCTCATTTCTTAATAGGACAATAATGATATCTATCTTGTAGAGTGGCAAAAAGGAGGACTTGAAGAAATACTTTTTTCTTTTTTTTGGAGTTTTTGACCCGGCCGGGTTTGAACCCACCACCCCCTGAATATGGGACCAGCGCCCTACTCCTTTGAGCCACAAGCACCACCCTGAAGGAATACTTTTAAATTGTTGGCAATGTGCCTGGCAGTAAACACATAAAAAAATCCAACTGTCATTATTATGCCATTTTAATTAATTAACAATAGTAATAATAATCATAATAATGAGATAATTTTCTAATTATAAAGTAAATTCTCTTCTACATTCAGTATAAAATTTTAAGCAATTCTTAGAAATACTTCTAACTTTGCATAGACATGCCAGCCAGCATATACTGGATTTAAACGATAGATTTGTTAGACATTCATAAAGGTTTGGTTTTCAAGTCAACTGAATCGTCATTTCTAATCACATTTGTTTTCTCCATTGAATGGGCAGCACAGTACACAACATGTCTTCTCCAAATATCTATGATAAATAAATTAGCCTGCCTTCATAATCTCTGATATAAAATATCAGTAGTTCACATTTTGCTTATCTATATATATGAAAATGGCATGTTTTGGTACCCACATATAAATTGAAATAAAACTTGATAATTTTATATACTCACAAATGAATAGTTTAATGTTATTGTATTTAAAAGATAAAGAAATAAACTGTGATAGTGGAAGATTCCTTTAGGTATGATTGAAAAAGACTGGAAGTTTTTGCATAGAGAAAATAATTCTATTTTACCACAAATTTGTTATTTTTAATTATTTCTATTATTTATAATTAGAATTTTTAATTGTGAGTTGTGAATTTTTCCCTCAGTCTTTTTTCTTGTGGGCATGTTCCTTTGTGAATGATTGTGCATGTACAAATTCTTTTATAGTAATGATGTTGTGGAAATTTTCTGATTACAACTAATATCCACATGAAGACACAAATGGAATAGACTTACTTTTGGTAAACCGCTAAAACCCGTTAAGTTACCATGGAATGGCATATTGTGATCTTTTAATTTAATACTTTTATTTTGAAGAAACTTTGGGATAGGATATTAATCAGGCTATCCTCTCCGGTAATAGTGTGGGTCTTTCCAAGGTCTTAGCTCACAAAGTGTTCTCCAAGAGACCATAATCACTGATGACAAGTGACTATTTATTTGATCTTATTTACTCTTCTCTTGAATATTGTAATTGAAGAAAAGCACCACAATGGCTACACATTAAATAACATAAATCACCTTAAACAGTTATGACAATTTGTGGAAGATAGTAAATAGTGGGTAAACATTAGTGAAAATATTGAAGAAGATGATCAAAATTATGATCAATTCCGAGACCTTAGAATTAGTGGTATATGTTTGCCAGTTATAGTGAGCTGATTCTATTTACTCTGCAGAGGGCATTCTACTAAGGCAGCTTTGCTGTCAAAGAATAAAAACGTTATTATCATCGGTGATGTATATATATTAAGGGTATAACCGAGGAAAATGTGGTGTAGGTCAAAATTATATAATTTGTTAATGAGCTGGCACTAAAGAAACAAAAAGTGGTGTTAAATAAAAAATGCTAAACTTTGTTCAAAGGAGGCATTACTCACTACAAAAAATATGAGAAGAGTTTAAGGAAGAGCAGACTACAGAAGTTATTCATTATGCATTCCATTACCACATCTATATAAAACATCCAACTGGAAATGCATTCTAAGAAAAGCTCTCTGTTTTAAGAAAAGAAACAATGTGTTCCCTTGGAATAAGTTATCAGACACCAATGTGGAATTTAAGTAATGGTCATTCTTTATAATATAGAGATGTACATATATTAAATCAGCATTGTCATCTATATTTAAAAATTATTGATAGTCACTAAAAGAAATGAAAAATGATATTTATCTCTGTCTTAAACATTAGTTTGATATAGTAAAGCATATTTTTATTAGGAGGTTCCATTTATCATTTGACTAAAAATATGGAAGATTTTATTTGCTTCATTCACGTGTACTTTTAATTTTTTAAAAAATAAAGCAGCTGAATGTAGTTTTTCAGTGTTTAATGTTACTATATTTTTGTTGTTTGTTAGGTAAAGTCCCTCTTATAATTGTGTCCCACCCCCAAGAGGTGTGACACATCCTGTGACCCCCCAACCGCTCCCTCTTTCCCTCTCTCCACCCCGTCTTCCCCCCACTCCCCATTATACTGGAATTATACACTTGCATCAGTTGTCCTCATATCAGGATTGAGTACATCGGATTCATGCTTCTCCATTTTTGTGATGCTTTACTAACAAGAATGTGATCCACCTCTAATTAGGTTAATACAAAGGATGTAAAGTCTCCATCTTTTTTAGTGGCTGAATAGTATTCCATGGTATACATACACCACAGCTTGTTAATCCATTCCTAGGTTGGTGAGTATTTAGGTTGCTTTCACAATTTGACAATTGTAAATTGAGCTGTAATAAACAGTCCAGTGCAAGTGTCCTTATGATAAAAGGATTTTTTTTCTTCTGGGTAGATGCCCAGTAATAGGATTGCAGGATCAAATGGGAGGTCTAGTTTGAGTTCTTTGAGTGTTCCCCAAAAAGGTTGCATTAGTTTGCAATCCCACCAGCAGTGCAAAATTACTTCCTCCTGTCCACATCCGTGCCAGCATCTACAGCTTTGAGACTTTCTGATGTGGGCCATTCTCACCTGGGTTAGGTGGTACCACAGGGTGGTTTTGATTTACATTTCTCTGATAATTAGTGACAATGAGCATTTTTTCCATATGTGTGTTAAATTACTTTTCTGATATGGTGAACAATCTTGAAAAAACAAGTCATTTTTTTATTTTTATTAAAATGAGTTCCAGGATTACATTAATCTATATTGTAGTTAAATGAGTTGAATTCTTAAAATGGAATTAAGATGACTTAATAAAATTATTCATGGATTGTATCAAAGCATCAGCCATTGCCAGCACTCAAACAGATGTATGATCAAGTTCGTGTATGTAAACTGAGTAATCAGAAATATAAAAGAAAAAAAGTTCTATAGACCTTGAAGGTTATTTTCTATGATATCAAAGAAGCTGATTAACATGTGATTTCAGCGGGATTTCAAAGAGCTATTAGGGCAAGAGAACACTGGAGGTGTCCTAAAATGATCTGATTCCAGTCTTTGAAAAAGCGATCAAGTGCCTTTATGCTATTAATTGTTAAATAACTGAAGCCAAATTGGGTGGGTCCCAGATCATAATAGTAAGTTATGGAAAATATGGACAAATTTAGAAAAAGAAAAAAAATCAGCTTCAGGATGCTTGATGCTAAGAGTATTAAATATAATGTAAATACAAGTTAAAAATGAGCATAAAATATATACGCCACAACTGCTAATATAAGAAAATAAATCATATTTCCATTCTATCCATTGAACCTAGTTTAAAAATAACCATGAGAAGTGGGTTCCTATGACTTTGGCTTCCTTGATTAATTTAATGTGTGATTCTTTCTGCCTTTTTCTATTTCTTTATTTATACATCCACATATTATAATTTGCATTCTTGTCTTCCAAATGGCTGACTTATAAAATTGCAACAATTAAAATAACAGTAACATACTCCTTGAACATTTCAGATAAATATAAAAATAAATTAAAATTTCTAGTCATTCTCAAAAATTATCTTAAGATAACCATTTTTGAAAACCTTGATGAATCTCTCTTAACTTTTCATATACTATTATGAAATTGAGACATAGCTTGGTGTCTCATGGCTGTAAATCCAAGCACTTTGGTAGGCAAAGGCTGGAGGATTGCTTCAAACCAGGAGTTGGAGACCAGCCTGACCAACATAATGAGATTCCTCTACCTCTACAAAAATGTGCACCTGCTGTCCTAGCTACATGGGAGGTTGAGGCAGGAGGATCATCTGGACTTTTAAATTGAGTGAACTATCATGACAACACTGTACCCTAGCTGGGGCAACAGAGCAAAACCCTATCTCAAAAAAAGAAAAAGTTGAATACAATCAATAAGCCTTCTTCTTGCTAAATGAAAAAAACTGAGAACATACTGTACATTCAATTTTGCCTCCTGTTTTTTGGTGTCTTTATTTTCATTCAGTATTTCAGCGGCTTTGAAAATATCCCCTATGGTTGAATAATTATTCTTTTTGTTGTTATCAAACTATTTTTGACATTATTTGTAATATTTTTTACTATTATAATTAATAATTTGACTATCCTCTTGAGCCATGAATTTCTTAACATTTATGTAAAGAATATTAGCATGCTTAAAATTAATCAATGGAAAGAATGGAGTTTTTATCAACAAATGAAGCTTATTTCTAAAGAAGTAGGACATGTTAAATAAACCAGCCTCGTGGGGCTTCTATGTACAAATGACTTAATAAAAAAAAAAGCGAGAAAAGGGAAAAAACTGAGAAAAACAAATAAATGGACCTACCATAATGAAAAAAAAGACTAGCCCTTTGTCAATACCTTTCTTAAGATTTTACGGATCACCTCTATTGTCCTTAACCTTTTCCTAGAATCAAAACATCCGAAACAAAACCTGTATTTATAGTAAACTTTACTTTAAGCATAGGAATATAATGGTTTCAGATGGTGCATTCCCTAATCAGATTGGTGACGGGGTCCATGGATTTAGGTTGCTTCTTGAGTAGATGTCAATTCGTGCTACCACTTTTGGGGACATCTTGCTTTTGAGCATCCTGTGTGTCCTAGGATTTATTTTCCCTAGTGAATTTTCAAGTTGGATGAATCAAAATGAAGTTTTGACCATGTGTTAAACCTCCTTAGGGCTCATTATTGCTTCCTTAGCATGGGGATGTGTGCAGTATTTTCCAACTTAGCATGGTCCGTGAATTTAATTAGCTTGCTGTTTACTTCCTTTTCCCATTATTAATGAGCCTGTTTAAAAGAACTAGACCTACCACTAACCCTTGTAGTGGTCCTCTAGATACCTCCCCCCTTGTAGAAAAATTGCCATTTATTATAAGCTCTTTAATGTGATACTTCAACCAATTTTTAGTCTATCTGAAAGTGTTCATATCCAAGCTTATTTAAACTAATTCTTTGAATAAAATTTTATAAGATATGCTACCCTTTTGCTTTGCTGAAATCAAGATATACCACATCTATTACTGCTTTCATCTATTAATCTCATAGCTTGATCCACAAGGAAAAAAAAAAAGCAATTAAATTTGCCTGGCATGATTTTTTTTCTTTGTAAAATCATACTGCTTGCTTTTCATAATTCATTTATCCTCTAGATGTCTTCCAATATTTATCTTAGGATTTGTCTTATTATTTTACTAAGAGTTGAGATGACTGGTGCTCTCCTTTAAAGAGAACACAGCCTTGTTTGCTCATAGCTTTTCTCTTTTATAGTCTCAAAGTTACCTGAGAAAATAAACAAAGCTGTGTTCGTCACTGGAAAGTGAGCTCACCAAACAGATTACAATAGGCTATGTCTCCTTGTTCTCTCTTAAAATTGCAGCAGAAAAAAAAATATATATATATGTCTTTTATTCCGAAACATTCTGGGTTGTATGGTAGAAAAGTGAAATTCATGATTTTTAAAATGAACCTGGCTTTCTTATGTTTAACAAGATCTTTGTTTTATGTTAATTGCTTCAGCTTCAACTTCCTACCTTGATTTTATTTATTAATTTATATATATACATATATATATATATATATATATATATATTGCTTGTTGTTAAGCATGGTTTCAGAAAGCAGGTCAATAAAGTAGTCTTTCAAAGTCTTTGTGGATTTCATTATCTTCTCATTAATTAGTATATACATAATCCTTATTTTTTGCTTCAAAAACCCCTGTGGATATTATTAACATTTCTTTTATTCATTTTTTTCCTGAGGTTTCCTTTCCACTAAAATTTCTTATCTCATTATTGGTAATTATGTAACTTAGATTTCATTGATCTTTCTTATAGCTGCTGTAGTTTTCCCTCATTTCTATACTTTATACATGAAATAACATTATTCATAGTCATCACTAGTATACTTCACTTAGAGTTCTCTTGATCCTTTAATTTTTATTCTTCCCTTAGTAGCAATTAACACATCCAGGCTTCTAAATTTTTTTGGAATAAAACCAGATGCAATCCCCCTTTTCACATTCCTGCTTCCTAGTCAGGCTAAGTCAAGATTGTGTGATTTTTAAATCTAAGAGTGGGGGAAGATGGAAAAACGTGAGCAGTTAAGAAGGTATTCCAAGATTCCTGGCACAAATGAATACTGCTAAAGAAGAATTGGAATAGAGGAGAGAGGCGATGCTAAAAGTGTATAATAGGCCTTGGCAACTGAAAACATTTAGAAGTTAGGTTTTTTTTCTTTCTTTTGTATGTCATTTCTCTTTCTAGGATGGTGAGCTAAATCGGTGCTTTTCCAAATTATTGTGCACATTACTTAACAGAGATTTCGTTGAAATCAGATTCTGATTCATTAGGTCAAGGCTGAGGCCAGGGATTCTGCATATCTAAAAAGCTCCCATGTGACATCAGTGCTGTCATTGTAAGTGACTAAACGTCTGCCTGGAATCTCTGAGGAAAGGCACCCTGTTCCACACTCGTCCAAGAATGAACTTCCTCAAATCAATGACAATAAAAGCATTCTTCTTCTGAGTGCCATTCCTAAAGATTCTAAAATAATAACGCACATGGATATCTGATAATATTCTAAAGTATCATCCTTAAAAATAACACTTGCATTCAAAGTGCAATTCTACCTGAAAAAACAAATGAACCTTTAATTTTAGAAGTTTCAGACAAGAAGTAATGGTAGAAGCCTTGTTAGGGTTGTGATTGCTGAGTGTGAGAAGAGCAGAATATTGGTGCAGAGAATATTTAACCACCACCCTTTTGCCTAATGGAATGGAAGAAATTTTAACATATATATCCAGTCATGTAATATGAAAACTAGAAACATACATGGCTGGATACTTTCTGGACATTCCTTCTGTACTGTGCACTATATAATATATAAGATACACATTATAATTATACTCTCCTTATTAATTTTATTGAGGAGTAATTTGTATACAATAAACTGGACCAGCACGAGCAGTCTCAAGGCTATGCTGGCCTAACTATTGAGCAGGGAAGTGCTTTTTTCTCTTCGGTCTTCAAAAATATTTCTCATAGAACTAATGTTATTTCTTCCTTAAATATCTGGTAGAATTCACCAGCTCTCAAATTCTTTTTGTTTAAGGCAGATTTTAACTATAAGTTAAACACATTTAATAGAGGGCAATTCCGTTTTCTATTTCTTTAAAACTTAGTAGTTTTTATCTTTCAGGGAAATTGTTGAATTTGCCAACATAAAGATGTTGCCATGATATTCTCTTATTGATAACTTTTTAATGTTGGTGGTATGACTTGTTTTATTAACCTTCTTGTGTTCCTAGTATTTGTAACTTTCATTCTCTTCTTTGTTTAGCAATGGTTTATCTATTTATTAGAAAATCTTTTTAAGAAACTATTTCTTGGTCTGTTAATTTATTATTTGTCTTCATTCTTTATTCTTTTTTTTTTTAGCTGATATTTGCTCTGTTGTTTTCTAATAGTCTTATTAGCCTTCATTTGAAAATATTATCTAATTCCTTTTCTGCTTATGTGCCATTTAGAATTGTTACTAATTCCTAAATGTGTGAGGTTTACTTTGATGGCTTATGGTAATTGGTTTCGATTTAATTATGTTTTCATTAGGAAATACACGCTATATAATTTCAATCTTTGTAAATTTATTGAGTCTTGATCAATATGAGGTATTTATCTATTTTATGAATGTTTTGCAAAATAGGAAGTTTTGACTTTGTTCATTTTCTCCAAAGTCCCATCATATACCATGTGTAATTAAAAAGAAAATGTATGTGAGTATATACTTTTGGACATGTTCCCAATTACCGATTTTTTTTTTTACTGAATTTAGAATTCTTAAAAATGTTTGTAGAATTAGTTCTTTATTTGTAGGGGCATTTCTATAGATGTTTTATTTCTATATATCTTTTAATTTTTAACTATGTGTCTTGCAATTTTATTTTTAGGTAACTGAATTTATCAATATTAATTCTATATAAATTTTGAATCTTAGTTTGAAAGACATTTTCAATATTATAGGTATAAAATATTTTACCCATAATTATTCAATACTCGTATTATTTTAATGTAGATATTATATTTGGAGTTCACACTAGTGTAATTTGTAGATTGACATTTATATTTCTCTAAATACATTTTAAGCAATTCAGATACAATATCTTGTTTAAATCCACCTTTTCCATAATGATTGTAGTTGTTGCTGTCTATATACTAAATTTCTTCATGTGCTCAAATTCATATCTGGAGCTATGCTAATGTTTTTTCATTGGTATATGTGGGTATGCACTAGAGTGATACTATTGTAACTAAAAAGGTAAAAAAGGTTAGCAGTATGTTTAAACATGTGAAGGACTAACCTCAACTCATTACCCTTCCCCCACCAGCATTGTTATACAAATTCTGCATTGTTTATTCTCTGTATCAAGTTAATAATAACTTATCCATTTTACTCTTCTTCAAAAATAGTTAGAATTTTCTGGAACTTATGCAAAATTTTCATATTAACTTAGAGAAAAACAGTAACTTAATTATGTAGCTTTTGTAAGAGCACGACTACTTCCATTTATTCAACAATATTAAAAAATAGATTTGACATATATTGATTAATTTCATCATTTGTAATGCTATTGAAAATCGGGTTTGGGGGAATTATGTTTTCTAACATATTATCTTTTAGAATATGTTACTTTATGCTAATAGTACTTTACTAAATTATAAGTTATATACTAAAATGTTTTAAAAACATAAGTGGTCAGCTTTGTAAATTTTGAGAAATATGTAATGACTTCTCAAAACAGGATAAAAGACTGTTACAATCCAAAGAGACATACCCCCTCACTTTGTTGACCTTCCAATACTTTTATTTGATGATCATAAATATCAAATTTAAGTGAAATCTATGTTTTTTACTTTTTAAATTTTTTTTTTATTTTTATTGAGTCATAGCTGTGTACAATAATTCAGTCATGGGGTACAGTGTGCGGGCTTCACATACAATCGGAGATATTTTTATCAACCTGATTGATATAACATTCATGATATTTTCTCATGTTCTCCTTAGCAAAGTATC
>CAUYRH010157599.1:0-17540 GCA_963574655.1 Perodicticus potto | reverse complement strand
GAGTCCTCTGAATATATTATTGATACTTAAAGGATGATATTCTTGGGCTACAATTGGCTTATAGCTTTCTTATGAAAGCTATAAATTGGTTTCATAGTAAGGCTGCATACATTGGGTACTTTTTCTCCCATTCTCGAGATACTTTGCTATAAAGCATTTTCTCACTCATGGGTTTATTTGCACATTTGTTGAAACCAATCAATCTTCTCATTCTAGAAAACTTTGCATCCTCTTCTTCTAGGTTCTAAAGCTGAGTCCACTGATTTCACATTAAAGCCATTGCTATTGTAAGTTTCATTTCTAATATGGAGAAACTAAGCCTCTAAGAACATAAATAGTCCATTCAATGTTGCATAAATATCTAAAAGCATAAATAACTATGCTTGGTTCCTTTTTCTAAAAACTTATATTCAGAAATGTCCAATAGCAGCTGAAGTTCTTAATTGTTAATTCTTCTAAAACAATAGTTTTACATAGAAACATGATAAGAACTGTAAAACAAAAATCATTCTACAAAACATGTAAAACTCTTTTTGCCCATATTAAGGATCCCGCCCACTAGTTAATATGGAAATTTCACTGAATTATGTTTTCTAATTCACATTTTATAGTTACATTATTCCTAACCAACTTTGCTATAGAAAAACAAGTTTCAGCATATTTACCTGTGTGGTATAGTCTCTAGAATTACTAATTCAGATGCAAGTCACAAAAGACAATTGTTTTAACTGGGGCTTAGGTATTTATAGTATATATGCAAGGTCCTATACATGCCAATGTTTCAATATTTGAAATTAAAAAAAAAAACAACTGTTCAACCTAGTCTTTGACTAAAAATCAGGGAGTGATGTATACATATAAAAGAAAATTACTGATTCACAATATTCAAAAAATGCACCCTCACAAGTCTCATCAGGCTTAGCAAAGTAGCAGTGCGTTATTCTAATTAAGTTGGACACCTGTCTCTGTGGCATGGGGAAGGTGGTATTTAGCTAAGAAAGTATATTTTCTGTGGTAAGCAAAACAAAACAAAATAAAACAAAGCCAATTGTTTTTAAATGGAAAAAAGGGAAAACAAAACTAATGTAATCTCCAAGCACATCATGTAAACACAAAAAATGGAGAGAATTACTTCCATGTATGGGGCCCGGTATCTAGTTAGAATACAGAAAATTATGAGACAATTTTCATCCTGACAGCCTAACAGTGTGGAAAGATTTCATGCTCATACATTTATACAATCCAGTGACAGAGAAAAGGATGCAGTAAAATTCATGTTAATTAAATAATATAAACAAACAGTCCTTAGAAAAGAGATTCACAGCTATCCTCATTCATGAGAGGGATAAAGGAAAAAACAATCTTAATTTTTGACCAACATTTAATAGCTGCTGTGGATGGTGTGCCAGATGAGAATCACCAGGAGCCCAGGGCTCACTGAAACTTCAATCTTTCTCACAGGCCTTAACAATTATTAGGGGCTGGTATGCTAGATACTGGGGATAGGGAGGGCAAGTAATTATTCTAAAAATAAGGTCTTGATGCAGTCCACAAACAGGTGACTCTTGTGATGAAATGAGTCAAAAATGAAAGCTATAATATAAATCACCCATTTTGCCTGGTTGAAAAAGTGTGGCTTTTTCTACACATGATATTATCCAAAAGGCCAAAAATCAATAATGTGACTTTCTCTGAAGAAAGTATTGACATAGCATAAATAATGGGAAGGAGTGGAAATATGGCTAAGAAAGAAAATAGACAACTAAAGTAGATCCAGGGATTTCCAGAGGTTAGAATTATAAGACAGGAACTATAAAATAACTATCGCAAAATACATTAAATGATATAGTAAAAAAGATAGACACAACCTTCATGAAAAAATAAGAAAGTCTAGTGGAAAGAGTAGAAATACAAGATGCAAAATTGAAAACAAAACATGTATTAAATAGGCAGACTGGATACAGCATAGTGAAGGGTCAGTGAGCATGAAGACTGGCCAGTAGATAATAGCTAAGTGAAACCCATGAAAAGTGAAAATGAGTTTAAAATATGTCTGCCAAATCTTTGACACTGCTCCATCCATGGGGAACGTTGTGGTTTCCTTGACAAGCACAGTGTAGTTAAAGTAACACTTTTCTGTCCCCTGAAACTAGGTTAGGCAAGGCCAGGATGGCACTTCTGCTCATCTGTCTAGGGCTGCTCACACCTCGAATCCAGCAGCTGTGCCGTGAGAAAGCTCAGGACACACAGAAGGGATACCAGTGGCTGCTCATCCTTACTGAGGGCCCAGCTGACCTGTGAGTGAGGAAGACAATTCTGGGCTGATTATAATCAAATGAGATACACATGGACCTTTGAATAAACTTCCTTGTTTCAGAGCCCCCCCCCCCGCCATGGATCTGATTGGAATCATCACTGAGACAACCCTGCAATTCTGCTCCTCTCTTTCCCCACTCTCATTCCTTCCTTTCCCTTCCCCAAGGAAAGATCCCAAAGCCATCCCTGATAAAACTTATGTTTGTTAATGTTTATTCTACAGTCAGTTTCCCAGGGAATCTAGCCCACAAAAAACCCCAATCTTATTATACTCTGTATTTGTCAATTTCTAGGCAGAAAGAAACACACAAATAAATACATAATACAAATAAAAGTATAGTAAGGACATTCAGAAGACAACGTTTACCTATCTACTGATGACAGAAGCTTTTTTTTTTTTTTTGAGACAGAGTCTCACTTTGTCACCCTTGACAGAGTACTATGGCATCATAGCTCACAGCAACCTCAAACTCTTGGGCTCACGTGATCTTGCCTCAGCCTCTCAAATAGCCGGGGCTACAGGCATCTGCCACAATGCTATATTTAGAGATGGAGTCTCATTCTTGCTGTGGCTGGTCTCGAACTCCTGAGCTCAAGCAATCCCACCTGTCTCAGTCTCCCAGTGTGCTAGGATTACAGGTGTAATCCACTGAGCCCAGTCCAGACAGCAACTTTCTTAACCAAGATTAAAAATCCAGGAAATATAAATAACTCATACATACACAACACAGAGGGATATATAGTAATATAGCGAAATTCCTTCTGTATTAAAAATTACCTGTGCTTTTTCCTTTTTATCCATTCATATCTCTTTAAATCTGTTCCACGTAGGCTTTTGCCATGTCACTTACTGAGTATTCAAAAAATATCTGTTTGAATAATGAATAAATGGATTGTAAAAGATAGTAGAATTGATTCTAAAGATAAGCATTTGTTTTGGGAAAAATATTTTTTTATTCAAATAATTCAATTTATGATATCCAAAAACTCGCTTTTTTACTAAAGGCTACTAGCAAATAAAACATGTGTAAATACAGAAGAGCAAACCTGAACAAGACCATCAACAAATAAAAAAAGATGCAGCTCAGTCACCATCAAGGAAATATAAAGAATAATAAAATAAAGTTTTTATGCCCCTTGAAGTAATTTAAACAAAAGAGACAGAGAAGAGAAACTCCTATTACTAGTTAAAAATGTGAATTGTTAGAGCTTTTCATAGAACATTCTTGAAATATTCACTAATGTGATTTTAAACTAGATATTTCTTTGGACAAGTAATTTTATTTTGGGATTTCATTTGATAGATAAAAAGTACCAGAACACAGAAACTCAGGAATCTAGAGCAGTAGTGTCATTGTGGCAAAACAAAAAACAAAAGGAAGAAAGAAAGGAAAAAAAATAAGGAGGACTATTCTAATGCCCTTCTGTAGGAAAACAATTTAATACATTGAAAAAGTTGTAGCGAATTCTTATAATTTTATGCTACTTTGGTATTTGTTGTAAAAGTAGAGTTAACATTCTCACATCAAATCAGGTCTTATTCACTCAAGACTACTTTTTTTCCATTACTATATGCAACTAATAATTCTAAACAATCTCATTGATAGCATACTTCTCCCCACCAGTCTACATCCCTCTTGGCAGTCCTCTGTGAATTAATGAACTTGAATAGATTTTCACGAAGAACTGTCAATTGAGAAAAGAAAAATGCAAAATGTGTCTGTCATAGTATCCTATTTTTTATTAAAGTGATGTTCTAAATTATATATGCACATTATACAAATACTTAACAGAATATTTATTCATATTATTAACATATTGACCCACATATATAATTAAAATGATTATCTGACCAGGAGAAAAAAAGATAGATGTAACTTTGTCTGTTAACATGTGTTAGGCAAGACCAACTGAGACGGGTGACGTGAGGGAGAAGAAGGTAAGTTGGGGTAAGCAAAAACATTTTTTAAGATACCACATTAAACATCTGTGGATAATTTGACTATATCTATACAATTATACACATACTCATAGAAAGCTAGAAATGTAAATAACTTTTACTAACTTTGAAATATTTTTAAATTATTTTAAACAGAAAATAACAAAGTTTCACACTTGTAAGCTGAGAATTTGGGATCTAGATTTCAAATTCCCATGCTGTGTGATAATATGAGGATCTGGAATTCTATGTGAAAGCACAGGCTAAAAGCCCAGGCTTGGGTGATGCATGATAAACCCACAACCACTCCTAAAAAACCAGATTTACTCTATCAGGAATCTCTCACCATTTATTTAAATTGCAAGCTGAAAACTGACTCTTTCAGTACAACTTAAATGCACAAATCTAGCAGTCACCTACCACTCCAGAGGAAATTAGTATCAGAATGAAGACTACCTTTTAAAATGCCATTTTCTCCACATGAGGATACAGCAAGAAGGTACAATCTATGAACCAGATAATGGGTCCCAACAGACACCAAATCTGTTAGCATCTTGGTCTTGGATTTCCCAGCCTCCGGAATGTAAGTTACAAATTTCTGTTGTTTATCAGCCATCCAGTCTATGATATCTTTTTTTATAGTAGACCGAAGAGACCAAGACAGGTATCTTTCAATTTTTATCTTTATCCAATTTTTATTCTCTCTTTCCACATTTTATTGCCTATTTTAGATATGAAAAATTATTGAATCCTTTCCATTTCTAATTGGGTGGTCTCTGATCTTTCTGGCTGGATGATTAGGGGAGTTAACTGAACTTTGTATTCCCTCATTGAAGTAGTCACATTTTACAGTCTGATTGGATTTTTCATTATTTAAAATTTTCTTACCTGGATTTTGAATACAAATCCATAGTCATTTATGCAGATCTAAGAGCTTAATTTGGTTAAAATAGCAGGTGGGTAAAAATATAGCCCAGGGCTCTTTTTGACAGAAAAGGAAGCGCAGGGAATTCTGGGGAATAGTTTTCAATCACTCTGGTCCAAGGAAATAAAAAAAAGAAAAAAATATGCCATTTTCTTTGGAATGACCTTACATCAAGTGGTTAATAAAAAATTCCAACAATTTTGACTACATCCTGCCCTAGCTTTATTTGCTATTTTGTTTAATTAACCAAAAAAGGGTGACCCAAATGACTTAATTTTTTACTGTAAGCTTTAAAAAACACAAAAGCTTAGCTTTCACTAGCTCCAAGAAAGCAGAGCTGGGGTGGGTGTTGGGGTGATGGTTTGTACCTGACACAAAGCAAATATTTTAATTGTATCTAATCAGAAACAGATTTTGTTTTGAATTCCAATGTCAAATCCAGCAGTTCACATTGAGAAATCTGCAGAGGCACCATAGATTTCTCTATTAGTCATTCAGGCTGCCTTGTTCATGTCACTGTGACCTCGCAAAGAACATCATGTCCTTACAGACTTTAAAACGATATTCTAGGTGAACCTAGTAAAGTACATTGACTATAACTTTTTCCCATGCAGAGGACTGTGAATTTACTAAAAGACATTTTTTAAAACTCTTTTTTATTTCTTTTTGTAATCTGGATTAAGGTCCATGTTAAGATTTGAGGGCTCTATTGCTTGTGTCAAAGTCACTGGATTTATGCCATCAGCAACTTGTTACAAATAAACAGGAACAGGTTGGTATCTTTTAAATAATTCTTTTAAATTTGGGTAGAAAGGCAACGTAAGAAAAATCAGAGGATGGGCAAGCAAGGCTTTTTGTACCCAGTTCTCCTTTAGTCATTAGGTAGGATTGAATCCTTTGCAACAAACAAAAGAAATATCACTTGTCATAAAGAGACCCACATTCAATTTCAGCCATCATAGAGAGTTTATATGACACAGATAATTGTCTTACTCTTATTAGAATAAACATTAGGTTTGACAAATATTTTCTTCCAAGTGTTAGATGCTAGCTGTAAACGAATAGACCAATAAAATACGAGCTTGCTCTCAAGATCTTTACAGGCTCAAATAGAAGACAATGTGAAAGAAACCGAGTTACCTTTGTACAAGAAATCATGGAGGCACAGAAAATGATCAATAATATAATTTTTGTTAAGCTATTTACACATTTTTATAAAGAGTTTCAGGATTAGAACCATGACCATGCATTGTTCAAATTAAACACTTAAACACCAAGCCATGGAACCATGTACAACATCTTTGAGGTCATCAAGCAGGGAACGCATAGGAATGAGGCACAACTGAGACTGTATTTTTATTCTGAATTTCACACCTTAACAAATACAATTACATTAAGTCAAGTACAATATTGTATTTAGAGAAATTATACTCGTATTTCTCACACATGGAAATTCCATTAGCATTTTGGATCTAGTCACTTTGGCATCTAATTTCTTATTCATGTATGAAAAATGGATTGTTCAACCCAAGATGATGTTCTGATGAGGGCCTTTCTTTCCAAGTCTCCGTTGTTAGAAGATGAAGAATAAAGGCAGTAAAATACTTCCTGAAATTAAGGGCAAGTGTCCTAGAATTTCCAATGACTAGTTAATAAAGAATTTTGGCTTGCAAATTTTCCTAGTAAGCTGCTTATGAAAATATTAAAGTTGCTGATTTAAGGGATGTTTCATCATTTTTATCCTTTTCTCTTAATTTCAGTACTCATGATATAAATTTAAAAAACAAAAGGATAGGATGACTTATTTGTAGTTTATTTTCATATCCATTTCCTTTAACAGGTATATTATGTCCATACATAGCTTTTATTTGCATACAGAAAAAAAATTGAGGCCCAAAGATGTTTTTTGAAACATTATAGGGATAAACTATAATGCTTAAACATGTTTGAAGAGAAAAAGTAATTCTGTTATACTCTGACTCAAACCACTGAAACTTTATCACATTGATTCTATAATATCTCTTCATTCTGCTTAATTTTTTCCTAGCAAATACCATCACCAAACATAACAGATAGGTTTATTTCCTCCTTTTTGTGTATCCCCCCACACACTAGAAGGGAAAACCCAGGGGGACAGATACTTTGCTTTATTTACTGATAAATTCTCAGCACATAGAATAGTATTTGCAGATGAAGCATTTAACTATATTTGTTGAATTAATAAATGATTTTTAAAAGTTAAAGTAAATCATGGGAAAATATTTCACAACTTACTTTAAAATCATTTATATCATTATTACAGGTATACAAAAGTTGCAAAGATAGTACATACAGAGAAATCCCATGTACTTTTTACCCAGTTTCTGTTACCAAATGTTAAACCTTAAATAAGTATAGTACAAGATCATAACCAGGGTATTGACATTGGTCCAATGTGTTTTCCGAGTTCTACAAAATTGCATCAAGTACACAGATTCATGCAGTCACCCCAGTCAAAATACAGAACTATTCCATCACTTCAAGTGATAGTTTTCTTGTGCTACCCCTTCATAACACATACACTCTTCCACTCCTCTTCATTCCTAATCCCTGGCAACCACTGATCTGCTTTTCATCCTACTGTTTTGTAATTTTGAGAATCTTATAAATGAAACCATACAGCACACATTCTTCTGGTATTGGCCCTTTTCAGTCAACATAATGTCCTAGACATCCGGCCACGCTATTGACAGTAGAAATATCTATTCTTTTTCTTAATTGTTAAGTGTAAGTATATCATGCAGACAAACCTCAGTTTAAACATTCACCTAATGAGGAACGTTCTGGCCATTTCAAGTTTTGCTATTAGAAATATAGTTTTTTGAAAAATAGTGTAAGGATTTTTGTGCAAAGATGAGATTTTGTTTGGGAGGAACAAATGTCTAGTGGTGCAATTACTGAGTTTATGGTAATTGCGTCTTTAGGTTTTCTTTTCTTTTCTTTTTTTTTTAAAATAAATTTCCAAAACTTTCAGAGTTTTTGTACCATTTTGCATTTTTTTTTCTTCTGAAACAGAGTCTCATTATATCGCCCTTGGTAGAGTACTGTGGCATCACAGCTCACAGCAACCTCAAACTCTTGGGCTTAAGGTATTCTCTTGCCTCAGCCTTCCACACAGATGGGACTTCAAGTGCCCACCACCCACTTTTGTTGCAGTTGTCATTGTTGTTTAGCTGGCCCGGGCCTGATTCAAACCTGCCAGCCTTGGTGTATTTGGCTGGAGCCATAACCACTGTGCTATGGGCACCAAGCCAAATTTTGCATTTCTATTAGCAATGTATATAGATCCAGTTTTCAGCACTTTCACCAGCTTTTGGTTCTGTGTGTGTGTGTTCGTACACTTGATCCTTAAACAACATGAAAGTTGGGGTGCTGACTTTTCACGCAGTTAAAATTCCATGTATTTGTTTTGATTCCCCAGACCTTAACTACTAATAGCTTACTGTTGACCAGAAGCATTATCCATAACAAAAACTTTTGATTGACTTATATTTGTAATGTTATATTTATTACACTTCACATACTGTGTTGCTACAATGAGGTAAACTAGAGAAAATACAACATAATAATTTTAAGTACATCATAAGAAAGATAAAATATATTTACTATTACTTAAGTAAAATGAATTATGATAAAGGTCTTCCTCTCCATCATTTTAATATTGGGTAGCCTAAGGAAGAGGAGGAGGAAGAGGAAGAGTTACTGTCTCAAAGGTAGCAGAGGTGGAAGAAGGGGAGGACATGGAAAAGGAGGAAGGAGAGACCGGCATGTACTGGAAAAAAATTACTGAAAAAGTCCATGTTTAAGTAGACCCACACAGTTCAAAACTGTGTTTTTAAGTACTTGGATATTTTCCCATTTGTGTTATTGGTTTATAGCTTCAATTAATTGTAGTCACAGAACACAAGCTGCATGATTTCTGTTCTCTTAAATTGTTTGAAGTTTGTTTTAAGACAAATGATATGTTCTATCTCTCTCTCTCTCTCTCTCTCTCTATATATATATATATACACACACACACACACACATATATATAATAAGTACTTTAAAAAGTGTGCATTTTGAAGTAGTTGTGTGGAATGTTCTATAAATGTCCACTAATCCTTTTTAGTTGATAATATTTTTAAACTCCTTGATATTCTTGCTGATTTCTAATTATTCCACCAACTGCTGAGGGAGTGTTTTTGAAGTTTTCAATAGTATTTGTGGATTTGTCTATGTCCTTTTTAAGTTCAATACACTGTTACTTCACATATTTTGCGTCTCTTTTGCTTTGAACATACCTATTTTGGATTTTTGAATATTATTGTGGATTGGTTCCTTAAAATTATAGAACATACCCTCTGTCTCTGATAATCATATTTGCTTTAAAATCTACTTCATCTGAAGTTTATTAGTCACTTCTGTTCTCTTTGAATTAATGTTTGCATGATATATCTTTTTCTATTGCTTTACTTTCAATGTATGTCATTATATTTAAAGTGAATTTGTTGTAGACAGCATCCACTTGGGTCATTTTGTAAACCCATTCTGCAAATCTCAGTCCCTATCTTTTAATTGGTGTATTTAGACCATTTACATTCAATGTAATTATTTAAGTGTTATGGCTTCATTGTAGAGAATTTTTTTCTGTTTATTCTCTGTTTTCATTTTATTTTCTTGATTTCCTACTAGATATATGAACATTTCTTTAGAATCCCTTTTTATTTATTTATAGTGTATCTCTTTGTATACCTTTTTTTGCTTATTATTCTAGGTATAATATAATACATACTTAACCTTTCACAGTCTATTAGCACCAACATTTCCCTAGATTGAGTAAATGTAGAGACCTTAACACATGTTAGATTCCCTTTACTCTCTCCTGTTTATAATTGTCTTAAAAATTTTGTTTGTAGGGGCAGTGCCTATGGCTCAGTGGGTAGGATGCTGGTCCCATATGCTGAGGGTGGTGTGTTTGAGCCTGGCCCCAGCCAGACTGTAACAAATAAATAGCTGGGTGTTGTGGCAGGGACCTGTAGTCCCAGCTACTCGGGAGGCTGAGGCAAGAGAGTTACATAAGCCCAAGAGCTGGAGGTTTCTGTGAGCTGTGATGCCACAGCACTCTACAAAGGGCAATAAAGTGAGACTCTGTCTCTAAAAAACAAAAAAATAAAATAAATAAAAACTTTGTTTGTAAATTCTGAGAACCACATTATATATTATGAGTTTTATATAAAGGAAAGCCTGTTACCTTACCTATATTTTTCTTTTTTCATTCATTCTTCCTTCAAGATATTCCATATTCTTTCTTTCATGATTTCCTTTCTGTTCAGAGAACTTCATTTAGCCATTTTGTTTTTAGAGATAAATTCCCTTAGTTTTACAACATCTGAGAATATACTTATTTATTCTTATTTGTGAGGGTTATTTTGGTTAGATTTAAATTCTGGGTTGACAGTTATTTTCTTTCAGCATTTGAAAGGTAGCGTGCTGCTTCATTATGGCCTTCATGTGGTTTCTGATTGGAAATACACTCTCACTTTTTACTATATAGTCCATATATTGTTTTTCTCTGAATGCTTTAGAGATATTTTTCCTTGTCATTATTTTCCAGAAGTGGTACTATGATATGTCTTATTGTGCCTTTTCCTGCATAGCAAGGTAGAAATGAAATTACCTGGAATTAGGGCTTAAAAAATACATCAGTAAGATAGCATCTATGGGAAAAAGTACCTTTTTCCTATATTTTTTAATATGGAGTAAAAATTTCTACCATTGGAGAAACACTTTTGAAGGTCAGAGCTCTGAAAGAGAAGCCAACTATAAGTCTGAGATTTAATATAACACCATAAAAGCTTGTCCTCACCTGTACCTTGCCACCATAAAGTAATAATGAATACAGATAAAAGAGCCGGAACACACTCTTTTTGAGAAGTATTTTAGAAAGCTTAAATTCAAAAGGGGAAACAAAAAGTATGGCATTTGAATAATTTAACACCTAGGTATGTGCAGCTACGACAAAGCATACATACAACCTAACTAACATTTCCCTATGTTAACATAAATCCTCACACTAAATGCCTGTTTACTTCCACCCTTATAACCCAATGCAGCATGTTCATATTTCATCAAACAAAAAACAATTAAAAGGCATGACAAAAGGGGAAGAGAAAACAAGGCGAAGAGACAAAGCAAGCACGGTAAGAAATTTGCAAAATTAAGGATAGACAACAAACTATATATCCAAAAAGTTCACAGAACATCAAACATGATAAATACTAAAGAAACAAACAAAATTCAACTAGGCACATCACATTCCAAATGCAAACAAACACAGTCAAAGATAAAAATCTTCAAAGAAGCCGGGAGGGCTAAACATCTTACTAGAGTGTGTTTTTTTTTTTTTTAATTTTTATTAAATCATAATTGTGTACATTGGTGCAACCATGGGGCACAATGTGCTGACTTCATATACAATCTGAAATATTTTCATTGGACTATTTAACATAGCCTTCATGGCCTTTTAATCACTATATGAAGACAGTGAGAATAGAGTGTGTTTTTATCTTAAATCCTGCAAGCAGTAAGAGAGTGCCCTGAAAATTATCATATGTTCAGCTAGAATTTAATATTCCCCAATATTTTCCTTCAAAAATGGAGTAAAATACACATTCTTAGACAAATAAAAATTATTATTTTTTTTTAAATTATTTTTTATTGAGTCATAACTGTGTACAATGATTCAGGCTTGGAGTACAGTGTGCGGGCTTCCCATACAATCGAAGATATTTTTATCCACCTGATTAATGTAACATTCATGATATTTTCTCATTTACTATGTGAATAATACAAATACAAATAAAAATTAATCTATCTCCAGCAGATCTTTTCTTCAAGAAATTCCCAAACAATTTCTTCAAACAAAATAAAAATGATATAGGTTAGAAATGTATATCTATAGAAAGAAAGGAGAAACATGGAGAAAGGATAAACAATAATAAAATAAAATCTTATTATCATTTTCATAACTGACTTAAAAGATAACTGTTCAGGGCTATAACAGTAGCACTATATTTTTGTCTTTGTAGCTTATGGATAATTGAAATTAATAAGTGTAATCTCACAAAGGACAAATAGAATGAATTTGAGATATTCTGGAATAAGGTATTCTAAGAATATTTGGAATATAAGAATTCCAAGAATACATGGCATAAGGATACCCTAGTATACTTATTTACACTAAATGTAAAGCTTTATAGCATTATTTGAATGTAGACTAGGATTGGTAAACAGTATATATTGCAAACTCTAGCACAAACATTTTTAAAAAACCATAATTGAGGTTCTAGGAGAGTAGGTAAACATAAATCTTATACAGTGCTTACTAAAAACCTACTTAGGGATAAAGAGGGACATTGTCTAATGATAAAGGGGTCAATTCTCCAAGAAGATCATAATAACCTTAACCATGTAGGCATCTAACAATAGAGAAGAGAAATATAAAGGCAAAGACGATAAGACAACTAGTACAGTATTGTAGCTGGGGACTCAACAGTCCTCTTTTAGTAGTTGATACAAATCCATAAAAATATAGATGATCTGAAGAGAGCTAACAGACAATCTAACCTAGTTCACTTAATAAAATACTTCTTTTCACAACAGAAGGACATTCTTCTCCAGCTCACATAGAGTCATCACACTTACCACTATTTGTACATCATAAAAAAATTAACTGGAAATAGATCACAGATGTAAATGTTAAATATAGACATTATAATATTTTACTATAATATTTTAGAAGAGAATATAAGAAAAAACCTAGTTGACTTTCAGTTTGGTGATGGGATGTTAAATACAACACAAAAATCACATCCATGAAATAAAAAAATTAATAATTGGGGTTTTATTAAAGGTGAAAACTTATATCTGTGAAAGAAACTGTTATAAGAATGGAAGATAAGTCAGAGCATAGGAGGAAACATTAGTCAAATATATATATTGGAAAAATAACTTGTATACTATATACATGAAGAATTCTTAGGCTCAATAAGAAGACACACAACCTGATGTTTAAAACGGACAAAGTATCTGAACAGCCAATTCATCAAAGGAGATATATAAATAACAAACAAGTGCATAAAAATGTGCAACTCCATTTGTCATTGGGAGGATTAAAAATTAAAATCAAAATAAACACATATATACACTTTTTTCTTGAGACAGAGTCTCAGTTTTTTGCCCTTGGTAGAGTGCCATGGTGTCATAGCTCACAGCAACCTCAAACTCTTGGGCTCAAGCAATTCTCTTGCTTCAGGCTCCTAAGTAACTGGGACTTCAGGTGCCTGCCACAATGCCCACCTACCTTTAGAGACAAGGTCTCGCTTTGGCTCAGGCTGGTCTTAAACCTGTGAGCTTGTGCAATCCACCTGGCTCGACCTCTCGGAGTGCTAGGATTACAGATGTGAACAACGATAAAATATTGACATACACCTATTCGGATGGTTTAACACCAAAGCTTAATAATAATAATTACTGGCAAGGATGCAAAACAAATGGAATCTGTGTTTATTTTTAGTACAATACAAAGCGGTACAGCCACTTTGGAAGATAATTTGGCAGTTTGTTACACAGAAAAACCTAATTGTAGTACACGATCCATCAGTTGTGCTCCTAGGCATTTACTGAACTGATCTGAAAACTTATGCCCATACAAAATCTTCAGCACAAATGCTTATACCAGTTTTATTCAAGATGTTTTTCAATATGTTTTCAAGATATTGTTCAATAAACAAACTGTTGTACTTCTATACAATGGAATGCTATTCAACAATAAAAAGAAAAGAGCTACTAAGTCATACAAAAAGACAGATGCATCTTAAAAACATATTGCTAAGCCAAAGAAGTCATTCTGAAAAGACTGTGTACTGCATGATTACATTTTTATGACATTTTTTTGGAAAATGTAAAGGTACAGAACCAGGAAAAATGTCAATGGCTTCCAAAGATTTGGGAGAAGTAAGGGGTGAATAGATAAACCATAATAGACTTTGTAGATCAATGAAATGATTTTCTGTATACCATATAGTGGGCATGTGAAACAATGTGATTGCCAAAACCCATAAAATTTTAAGTAAAAAAGAATTAACCTTAATATGTGATATTTAAATTTTCATTTAACTGTTTGGGACATCCCAGGATGGAAGGCAGACAAAAGTACAGAATAATACAACAAATGTATTAATCTCTCCGAAGAGGGTTGGAGAGGGGTCAGTCTTAAGTAACAAAGAAAATGAATGAAGACTATGGGAGGGAAGTTCTAAGTAACACTAAAAATGAGGGCAAACCATAAAACAAAAATAAAGGGAAAAATTGTTTCTCGTGAGGATATCAGTTAACCACTTGAAACCACTAGGTGTGTATCCTGGAACTGAACAATTAACCAAACAAATGTGACTGAGAGCGAGTTAGGTTTCGCATGCTGGGCTGGGAGTTACAGAGGAACAAGGGAAAGAAGCCAGAATGATCCACATGGTAATGAATTTGAGTTAGAAACATCATTATAAACATACGCATAAATCATAGATACAGATGCATCAATATGAAATATATGTTATTATTTCAGTTTGGTAAAATTTCTCTATATAGCAACATATATTATACAGTCTGTGGATGCATTTTTATATATTTGTAGAATTACATAAATATAGACAAATATATATGTGTAAATACGTGGATTAGTAGACACACACGTATTGCTTTGCTCTTTCACCTTAGAAAGTCTAAAAGCAACTACATCCCAATAGCAATGAGCACTCTAGTACCCATATCTTGGCCTTTAATGCCTGAATTCCTCAACAAAAAGGAATTGGGGAACCTTTGAAAAATCATCCATCCTAGAGGTGTATACAAGTAGAGAAAATATACAAATAAGAGGAGCCTGGGGCATGTTGCAGTGCCAGAAAAAGTGACGAGGTGCACCTGTGTGTAGGTGTGTGTGTGTGTGTGTGTGTGTGTGTGTGTGTGTGTAGGTTAATAGCAAAGTTTTGAGACAGACTGTATTATGGTCCATTATTTCATTTCCAAGAAACAGTCAACAGAAGCCTTTCTGCTTCACCCATGCGAGTTCCAACTTGCGCGGCCAATCAGTGTTGCTCAGAGGGTTTCATTTATTTCCATCTGTGCAGATTTTGCATTTTTTGATTTTTGTGTATCTCAAAACTTCCGTAATGACCCATGTGTTTATTTATTTCTTTTCTTTCTTTCTTTCCTTTTTTTTTTTTTTTTTTTTTTTTTTTTGAGACAGTGTCTCACTTGGTCACAAATGGTAGAGTGCCAGGGCTTCATAGTTAACAGCTACTTCAAAGTCCTGGGCCTAAGTGATTCTCTTGTTTCAGCTCCCAAGTAGCTTAGACTACAGGCACCGAGCACAAGGCCCAGCTATTTTTAGAGATGACGTCTTGCTCTGGCTCAGGCTGGTCTCAAACTTGTGAGCTCGGGCAATCCACCTCCTTGGCCTCCCAGTATTTATTCCCATATGATGAAATATAACAGAGGGACGTAGGAGCCAACTGAAAGAGTTCCCAGTGGCCAAAGCTGGAATAATTTTTTTTTGAGGGTGGTCATCGACTTTTATTTTATTTTTATTATTAAATCACAGCTGTGAACATTAGTGCAATCAAGGGGTACAACGTGTTGGATTCATATACAATCTGATATATTTTCATCAATCAGTTTAACATAGCTTTCATGGCATTTTCTTAGTCATTGTATAAAGACATTTGTATTCTACATATAGTAAGTTTCGCCTATACCCTTCTAAGATGCACCATAGGTGTGGACCCACCAATTACCCTCCCTCCACCCCAATTTTCCTCCTCCCCTCCCCTCCCTTGCCCCTTTCCCCATATTCTTGTGCTTTAGTTGGGTTATGGCCTTCATATGAAAGCTATAAATTAGCTTCATGGTAGGGCTGACTACATTGGATACTTTTTCTTCCATTCTTGAGATACTTTGCTAAGAAGAATATGTTCCAGCTCCATCCAGGTAAACATGAAAGAGGTAAAGTCTCCATCTTTCTTTAAGGCTGGAATAATTTTTGAAATAAAATACAGTAGTTTTTAATTATAACCAAACTAAAAGAAAGAAAGAGAGAGAGAGCGTGTCAAGAGTATAGATTTTTAAAAATAAATTATTGAATAAGGAAATTAATAAAGGAGAATAAATAAATCATTCACAAAGAAGAACTATAAATAATTTATGTAGGTCCTCTGCCCTCAAGAGGCTCCTAACTTAACACCCTACTCTTTAAGTTCAGGCTGCACATAATGATTTCACTCCAAAGAGCACCCCAGAATGAAAATGGGATTAAAAAGTGCTATGATTTGAATTGTTCCCTAAAATTCATGTGTTTGAAACTTGTTCACAATATGAAAGTATGAAGTGGGATCTTTACAAAGTGATTAGGCCATGAGGGCTCTGCCCTTATGAATGGACTAATGCCATTGTTGTAAGAGTTGGTTCTTTATAAAAGGACATGTTCATCCCCCTTTTGTCTGCCTCTTCTTCTCTTTCCTCCCTCACCCCCTTTCTTCTACGCTATTTCTTCCTCTTCTGCCTTTTGCCATGAGATGATGTAATAAGACAACATTTTTAGATGCTGGCACCTAGATTTTGGACTTCCCAGCCTCCAGACTGTAAGCCAATAAAAATCTTTTCATTATCTATTGCCTAGCCTTTGGTAGTCTGTTTTAGAGACATACAAGGGCCTAAGATAAGAACTAACTTTACAGTTGATAAATCAGACAAATGGTCCCTCAGTCAGGGAACAAAGTGAGACTCTCTCAAAAAAAAAAAAAAAAGAAAAGAAAAGAAAGAAAGATTAACTCAACATTGGTAAGTCAAGTTGATAGTATGCAAAAGCAATTTTTTTTTATTAAACATAGCTGTGTACATTAGTGCAATCAAGGGGTACAATGTGCTGGTTTCATATATGATCTGAAACATTTTCATCAAACTATTTAGCATAGCTTTCATGGCATTATCTTAGTTATTGTATGAAGACATTTGTATTCTGCATTTAGTAAGTTTTACCTTTACCCTTAAAGATGCACTGCAAGTGTGGCCCCACCAATTACTCTCTCTCTACCCAACCTTTCCTCTCCCCTCCCTTGCTCCTATCCCCATATTCTTGTGCTCTAATTGGGTTATAGCCTTCATATGAAAGCTATAAATTAGCTTCATAGTAGGGTTGAGTACATTGGATACTTTTTCTTCCATTCTTGAGATACTTTGCTAAGAAGAATATGTTCCAGCTCCATCCATGTAAACGTGAAAGAGGTA